>JAVSBV010119396.1:0-19508 GCA_033117975.1 Parotocinclus spilosoma | reverse complement strand
GAATCTGCAGTACTTAAAGTAAACCCATACAGTAATGGGGATTGCATGCAAACTCCACACAGAGGTCAGATAGGTTTGTGCAGTGACCACTCGCAATCCACTGTGCAATCATTATGTGAATATCTAAACTAGGCACTCGTAAAATGGACAGTAATGGCACAGTGACTTACTTAGCCTAATGTATTATTTATTACAAGCTCAAGCATTCAAATCCCAGTACTACCAAGCCATCAATGTTTGACCCTTTAGCCTCCAGCATTCAATTCACAGTACTATTAAGCTGCCACTGTTGGACTCTTTATAAAACACTTAATTGCTTAGTTTTTCCCCCGACTGGCAGCATCAGCTACCTAAATGCTTTAATTATAGATATAAATAAATGTAGATCAATATCTGTCCAAGTCACAAAGACAAATACATTCCATTTCAAGTAAAAACAGACACACCAGGCTCAGAATCACAGTCCAGGCTAAAAACTATGTGAAGCCCTTGACATGCAAGACCCCTGGATGTTTCAAAAACCCAAACACTCCAAATATGTACGAAATGGAACACATGTAAACACACCAGTTGTTTGTTACTGTGGCTAATCAAGACTTGAATCCTTAACTTCATCTCCTCTGTTCCTTTCTCAGTTACTCAAAATAACTTGCTCTAAACATTTTGGCTGTATTTGAATCCCAAACTTCCACGGGTGTCAAAACTTGACTTGTCCTGCATCTAATCCTGCAACACTTCAGAGCCAGCTGTTAACCAGCAGTTTTGCTGGACAATGTATTACAAACACAAAGTCAACTAAATGTAAAAGGTTATGCAAATTATGTACAAAATAAGACTTTCAAGACAAGATGAAAATAATATTTCACAAATTGAATATCAAATGTTAAAATATAACAGCTTATTTGCCTATATAAGTTCATTTCATTTCAAAAGCAAACAATAGTCTTTTGTTTATAGAACTAGTGCGTTTTTAAATATTTATGTTTTTATTTATTTTATTTTATAGCATACTGATACTGCCATCCAGATAACTCTGGACTGGTACTGACATCCACTTGAATAAACTTGCAGCTTCATAATTGATCTTAAAAATATTATTGGGATTAAGTCAGGTGATAAAGCAGCCCACTTTATGATCTGGTCACCAATTGCGACTATAGTGGGAAATATGTTTGGTTGGTTGTCTTATTTAGTACAGTCGAATCGGTTAATCAGACCACATCGGGACACG
This sequence comes from Parotocinclus spilosoma, assembly GCA_033117975.1. Lineage (NCBI taxonomy): Eukaryota > Metazoa > Chordata > Actinopteri > Siluriformes > Loricariidae > Parotocinclus > Parotocinclus spilosoma. The sequence goes on along the minus strand of JAVSBV010119396.1, from coordinate 18,277 downwards.
ATCTTTTTAGTCCGAATAACTGGCTGGTCCGATTAAATGAACATGCCCTATGTTACAAGACGGGACGTGCTATGTAACATATTAAATGTTTATTAAACCTTTATTGTGCGATTTACAAGTATAGCGAATGTACAAACAAAAACTACTGTTGCTTACGAACTTTGTTCATTGACAAATACATTTGCAAACAAGAAACAATCTACAACACAGTGTATAGGTACTCAGCATGCAAAGCATAATAATGTAAAAATCAAGTTCTTACTAAATTCCAGTCAACATTTGAAGAACTTATCCAGTGTGATTTGATGCGGACATGCATAGGACAAGACAGGACCCTCTCACAGTGAGGCACTGTGCAGCCCGAGGGAAGCATGAGATGGGGGAAAGCTTTACATGGACATACGTGTTGAACCATGGTCCTTCCACCATGACAAGAACTGTTCGGTTAACTTGGATATTTCCAGTGTTGAGGTGTTTTCTAGTTTGGTTTTCCTCGTTTCACCTTGTAGAAGTTAAAACAGAGTCAGTAGTTCATATGTTTGTTACCCTGTTTTTGTTAAGCCGTCCTATAATCATTCATTAGTGTTCACAAGATGCTGCCTACAGGATATATATTCAGGACATACAGTATATACAGAACGTATACAGTATACATAAAATGTGTGTATATACATACAGTATATATGTACTGTTGTGACATTAACATGGTGGTGTGTTGAAGCATGTTGCACCGATAGACAGCTGGACTTTTATAGTACCTCAGTGTCACTACAGGACTAAAAACTGTCCACCTATCAAAATGTCCAGCCACCAGCATACTGTAGGCAACATCCTATGAGCACTGTTGAAGGATTTGAGGAAGACTAACACAAATTGTGCAGCAAAAGATGAGCTGCTGTCTCTGACTTTATATTTATGGTTTGGAGAAATATATGAGGATTTTGAATTTTTGAATTTGAAAACATATATGAGTACAGACTGAACCAAGCATTCAACAAGACACCCTTTTATTTTAGAACCATAAGAGAAAATGACATATCAGAATACCCTAGCAAGTAATGGGTGATATTATAATATTTTTTATGCTATGTTTGGAAAATGGCCACCATCTTGAAAGCTGACATATTATATCAATTGCAAGTTTTTCCAATGAGAAGATGGTCATGTAGCATATTAAAGACGACCGAAATTGTCCCAGAAATCGATTGCCAGAATCGTATTTGCAATATCTTTTGTGGTTCAAAAGTTATCTACACGGACAATTCAAAACGTTTGTCACAGGTAACTGTAGATGGAATTGACGATTCTGATGTCTGGGGAACGCAGTGACAGACTTCATAAACTGACAGCCAGAAAATCCAGCAATTTCACACAGCAGTGTTGCATCTCTTATAGCCAAGTGTAGAGATACCAAGATTATGGACAACAAGCCACATAGTTATCGTTCGAAGATCACTACCAATTAATAAACATCAAAAATGGTTCTGGCAGCCTTTGTGAGAAGTCCAAGCAACATGTCCTTTTTAACTCACCCTGTAGTATAGTTGGTGGACATGGTGGCTTTTCTAATCGTCTCTTATTCATAAGTAGTCATAAAATTGAGAAAACATAAAGACGTTTTTCGGTCTGTATATCAACATAATAAAATATAATAAAGCATAGGCTGGCATGGTGGCTTCACAGCTTCAAAGATCCCTGATTCAATTCCCAGTCCAACTCTGTCTGTGTGGAGTTTGTATGTCATCTCGGTCTCTGTGTTAGGTCAGCTGGCATCTCTAAAGTGTTTCAATCTGGAGTAGTAAGTGAGTGCATCTACATGTGCCCTGTACTGCATTAATGTCCCATCTTGTTTTGTTTAGGTCCTGGCTTCCCCAAATTTGAATTGGATGAAGTAGATAGGAAAAGAAATGATGGAGCGCATGAATACTAAATCAACATGGAGATCATAATACTTCACAGATTATTTTAATGTTGTAAAATTACCTGTACAGGGTAGTTTAGAGTGATGATGAAAGGGTCAATCTAGATCTTGTTTCTGTTGGCTAGGGAGACTGTTCATGCATTGCATTTGCTGTTCACGCGCTGAACGGCTAAATGATTGTTTTCAGATGGAAGTCATCATGTACCATTAGGGACAGACGGGGTGTATGTATGTATTGCGTCTGTGTGAGAGAGCGATTAACCCAACATCCCTGCATCCTGTTTGGGCCTCACTGATAGTTGGTCATCGTACCACTCTTTCCTCCCGATTTTCCTCCATCTCTCTTATTCCCATACTGCGACATTTTAAAGCTCTGATGCCTGATAAGAAGCATTACATTACAGCTAGACTTCCTCCTCCTATGCTTCCTCTGACTGAAAGCTTATCTGACTCTCATGCCACGCTGTGTAGGATCCTTCACAATGCCAATAGATGCCTTGTTTTTAACTACACCAAAGAATTTAAATCATTAAAAAAAAATGTAATCATTTTAATGCCACTTTGGTGATCTGGGTTTGTTTTACCGTGGTGCCTTCCGGTCTGATGCAGGTCAAATTGGCTGTGCCTGTGGGAGTAGGCTAAGGCCATCACTGACAAACCTGCTGGCCCTTTGATGGACTAACACACATCCACTTGGTGGCTCAATGGATAGCCTCACACCAACAAGGTCCTGGATTTGATCCCAGGTGGTGTGACCTGGTTTCTGTGTGGAATTTGTATATCCTCCCTTGCAAATGTGTGAGATTACTCCAGCTACTGGCTTTCTCCAAAGTAATGCACCAATTTAACTGATTACACTTAATTTGTCCTACCTGAGTGAATAAATACTGCTCACAAAAACGGATGAAATATTCCGTAATTTGTGTGGCAGTAACCTTGTGTATCAGTGTAACCTTGTGTGTCTGTCACTAATATGGCAATTGATGCTGATACCAACATAAAATAAACCAAAATATACAAACAAATTAAACACACCCATAGAAATAGATGTCCCCAAACATTTGACCTTGCCAAAGTAAAAACATGTTAAAAATTATTTGCAGTGTCACTCACCCAAAAAGTGGTCTACAGTACTCAAAATGTCACTGCTTTGTGCCTAAAAATGTAAATTCAGCTTTATGATGTTTATACAATATAAATGAATACACTATAATATGAATACTACTTCTGCTAGAAATTCGTTGCAAAATTGCTTAAAAACAATGTGGCTTTAGCAGTACTGAGGTAGATATATTTTTTAATTGTTTTAACTTGGCAATCTATCCACACTGAAACAGTTTTGTCGCAAATTTCAATAGTTTATCTTAAGTTACATGATATGTTCAACTTTTCATTACTTTCTGTTAATGATTTTGCTCAGCTGCGGTTTAATATAAGTGTTTTAAGCATGTTTAGGCCAGATTATGGCAAGTACAGTGTACAAAAAAACCCATTTAAAACAAAATATCTGAAAATTGTAAAGCATCTGTATTGGGAAATGTGTCAGTGATGCATACAGTTGAAAACACTAAGTTTGCTTTGTAGCAACAGGGTGTGTTTTAACTCAGTCGCCATGTAATTGCCTCCAAATTGTCAAAAGATCCCAGCTACAAAACACGTCACTGTACTATCACCCTGTGTTTTCTATGGTTTTGCCTATAACCTTACCTTAAAGTTGTTCGATAGAAAAAAATGAAATGAAATTAAATGAAATATCCACTAATTTTTGTGAGCAGGTTATTTAAGGTCTCTCACCTCCTTTTTCATATTCAAGCAAAAGATTATTCAATCATTAAAATAAAAATACTTTGTTGGTACTTCTCTGAATTAGTCTGAATTATTGAATGTGTGGATTTCACTAAGGAAAAGCATTGTTCTACTTCATGTTGGTTCCAGCTTTCTTGAATAGCAGTTGACAGATCAGCTTTACAGAATGGAGCCTTGTCATATCATGCTTTTAATTTCCTTCTTGAGAGAGATTTATGATCTAATAATTTTTGTTCAGTTGACAAGGCCGTTGTTATGTTTCAATCACTCAGGCTTGTGAGGAATTGTAAACTGTTTTTCAGAATAATCTGCAGTTAGACTTGTGCTGGTTTGTGTTTCAGAAATGCAAATTATAAGGTGATCCATATTTCGCCCTGACAATAACGTCATTTCATTACAGTAGTTTCAGGGATACTTTATAGAGGCAGAATGATCAGCTATTAAATATAAATAGTTTGCAACAGGTGTTATAAACTTGATTTGATATTTTTTTTTACTAAATGAAAAGCTGCATGAAGATGTGGTTATTCCACTTTTTAGATCTCTTTTTATAATTTTTTTGCTGTCTCTCCCTAAGTCAGAAAGATGTAAACATACTTAGTGGGTGTGCTAGAAATGATATATATATATATATATATATATATATACTGGATATAGCAACTGAGGATGGAAGGTCTTTATAAAAAAGGTTATGAAAAAACGTTTCTGTATTAGTGTGGAAATGACGTGCACCAGAGTGGTGACAAAGAAAAATTTCCCTTTCCTATTTACTTCCTTTCACCTCTAACTGGAAACAATAAGTCTTTGTACTTTGTACAACATCATATCCTAGATGTTTCCCAGTGCCTAATTTAGCTACAGGTCAGGAAATCACATATTGGCATCATTTGCTTAGATCCTAGGTACAGTTATGCTTGAAATTTTGTGAACCCTTTCAAATGTTCTAAATATGACCTGGAACATTATCATATTTTCCAGTCCTAAAATTAGATACACAAAATATAGTTTAGAGAAACATATCATGCTTGGTCATTTACATCCTGAGGAAAATAATCCTATGTTACATATCTGTTAGTGGCCAAAATATGTGAATCTTTGCTAATATCCAGTGTGACACTGTGTAGCAATAACAGCAACTAAATGTGTCTGTAACAGTTAACTAATGCTACACATTGGCTTAGAATCTTAGCCCATTCCCCTGTACAGAAAAAAAATCAACCCTGTGTTTCTTTAAAGTTTCCTCACAACTGCTTCCACAACATTGTTTTAAACTAAGGTGAGGGTTTTGACTTAACCCTATCAGAACAATAACTTCAGTCTTCTTGATCTTTTTGGTCAGTCATTTTTGGTAAAATGACTTATGTGCTCAGGTTCTTGGAGGGATGTCCTGACATTTGTCACTTTCAAATGAAGTGCTAATCCCAGATGCTCCCATACGTTTGTGTGAAAATCTGATGATGTTTTAGGTCATATATCCAGAAAGCTTTTAAGCACGGCTGCAGGACTGTATATGTATATAAACCAGAGACTGTTGACAGTTATGTATGCATACAGTGCTCCAGCCAATTGTTGTGTGATGACGGATACAGCAGAGGAAACATCATGAGTCATTAGGGATAATATTAGCACAACAATACTAATGAGAACACTCAGTGGATTTATTTGATTCTAACAAGACTTTCTAATAGTACTGTGTTTCGAATTGCATTAGCTCGTGCCATTAAGTATATAATAAAATTGTCAAAGAACAATTGGAAGGAATTTGCATATTTCTCTCTCTACAGAGCATCACTAAATGATTCACGGAATCTGGAGGAACTTCAGTGCATAATGTGCAAGGGTGTAAGACTAAGTTGAATGTCTGATCATTCAGACAGAACTGCCTCAAAAACTATCATTCATCAATGACTGATATAATCACATGGGCAAGGTATTACGTTTTTTTTTTTTTTACAGTTTTACATTTATGGCATATAGCAGATGCCCTTATCCAGAGCGACCTACAACTGATAAGTTCTTACAGTTTAAGCAATGGCGGATTACGTACCTTGCTCAAGGACCCAACTGTGGAAGAGGCAGGATTTGAACCCTTGACCATAGTCCAGTACCTTACCTGCTAGGCTACTGCATTACCACCTGTGTTCCTTTGGCAAACCCCTTTAAGTACTACAATGTTAAATTCACAAATGCCACATAACGCATTACTGTGCAGTACAGAAACATCATGTTAACCATGTCCAGAAGCATCAGTGATGGACCATCACACAGTGGAAATGTTTATTGTGGTCAGAATATGATTTATTTTGGACCGAATCTGAAAAGGACAATCCAGATCGTTATAAGCTTCACCTCGTTAGATGCAGAGTATGAACTGGAAAGATTCAGGGTTTGGCTGGTCATCCCATGTGTACAATCAGGCAACTGATTCAGCACATTTCGTTTTCAATCTACCCAAATTTTCTCATGCCAACCCACAAATGTGTTCCCTTCACTGGCACCCTCTACCAACATTCTGCACCTTGTACCCTTCGAGATAAGGTCTTGGCTTGGTTGAACCCACCACACAAGATTTAAGAAAGACAGGGATCAAGACTGAAGACCTAACATGATTTAGTTGGTGGTGTTTATGGGTTTTTGCTTATTTGCAGTACCGTGAGGTAACGTATAATATAAAGAAATCAAAGCAATTCTTCAAGCTGGTCTGAATTATGCCATCAGATAAATGCTGTAAATGTGGGGTTCAGAGCCCTGGTTCCTAATACTTAGCCACCCTGGTATTTTTCCGATCTCTGTGTGTTATACACTGGTTTATCGCCCTTATTGTGTGGGGCGGGTTCCAGAGTTCAGTGTTCCTTTCTGTGGGGCTGAGATTGTCACGTGATTAGGCAAGGGGTGTCCCCATAGTACAAACTCACTACAATTATGGCAGGTAAGTTAAATGCAACAGAAAGACAGAGACTGTTGAGGCAATTTCGAAACCAAAACGTCGCTAAGAATTACTCTTCTGTATTCAAACGTGGTGTTTTCTTTACATCTATTTCTTTGAACGCCTACTTACTGATTAAATGTGTATCCAATTAAAGCTTAAAAGACGTCTTAGATTTCGGACTGATTATGTTACAAAGAAAAGATCTGATATGTAAAACCAAATCAGATAGGTAATAATGTCTTACATATGCAAGATTAACCTTGGTCACATGTCTAAACAGTGTGTTTGATAAATCCCATTCTCTTATTAATGTAACCACATCTGATTTCCATCACTAGCTTACACTGAAACAATGTTTAACTATGAATGATGGTTCAAAAACAATACAAAAACTGCATCATGTACAAGTGGCTTTATTAAATTCTACCTATGCAGACATATGTCAGTAACTATAAAATAAGATTATAAACATACACTGCTCATAAAAATGAGGGAATGTTTCAAAATGAATATGAAGCGATTAAAAAAGAAGCATTTGATCTTATTTCTTTAAACAAGATCAGAAAAGCAAATGAAAAGTCTAAGAAAGTTGTTCAGTTACTCAAATAAGATACAAACTCAATTATCATGATTGAGTAGTAAGTGATATATTCATGGGGGGTAAACAGAAGTATGTTAAACTGGATGAGAGTGTCCCACATTAACTGGTCAGTAGGGTGTATGATCACCCAAGACTGCCAAAACACACCGACAGTGATGGGACATGGACAGGATCAGATTGTTCAGCAATTCTTCTGGGACCGTCTTCATATTCATTTTGAAATATCCGCTAATTTTTGTGAGCAGTGTGTATTACAATTATATAAAATGAGTAGCTTTATTAAAAAAAAACATACATAAAATAACCGGCATTAATAAAGTAAATCATCTTTGGTCTTCATAAGCATCAATATCATTTCATTCCGATGACTGCATAACATCTAGGGGACAGGACTGGGTCAAAGAGCTGCACCAGAGCGGAATGAGAGATATTCTGCTTTGACAGACAGAATAAAATACACAGTCAGTAAAAAATGAACAGTAAGATACTGCTGCTTTTCTGTCAATCCTTAAGATTTTTGTCTTAACATCACATTTTTTTTGTCATCACTGAGGTCACTGTTTAGAGTGTGAATACCTGCTCTTTCAGGTAGCACAAGCGGTCCAGCAAAATCAAACCTTCGATACAGGGAGCCAAAGTCACCTTTAACTGAAAGAGAATAAAATTCTGCAAGTCAAAAGACATTTAATGGAAGTATTTTTTGACAGCATGAAGTACAGCACATGTAAAGTAAAACAATCACTATGGATGTGTAAAATTACCATTCGCTTAATAAAATATGTTATATTATTAAATCATCCATTTAAATATCTGGTCAGCATGTGCAAGGCCTTGTAAGTAAATATTTATTTATATAGTATTTTTTCTAGATCTCAAATTACAAAAGCTTTACAATATAAAATAAAATATAATAAAAGATTCAATATGTGCTTCACATAAAATACACAATATGTCAATACACATAAATTAAGAATTAATAAATAGTTAAAAAAAAAAAAAACATGAATTGAAGTCTGATAACAGTATGAAATCTGTAACAATTTAGGGAAATCTGCTATAAACTCCCGGATGCCCTCTAATTTTTAACTTTAGGTTTCTGTGCACAACATAAATGTTGAACATAAATCATTCAATCCAAACAGTAAACTTATTGATCTTGGAGCTAGCTGCTGAAAACCACAGTTATTGAGGTTCCACCCTGCCTGGAATTGCAACATGAAGTTTGGTTGGTTTAGTTACAGGACCCTGTGATGGACTGGCAAGGTTTATCTTTGCCTGTGAACAGGAATTGTGCCACAATTTCAAAGTAGTCTCCAACCCCCCGTAACCCTGACAAACAAAACAGAATACACAGGACAGGATATTAATTGTATCTAAAGTTCCTTATCAAGTAAGATGCAGTCATATTTGTGTGCCTTATTTAGTCTCATATTATGGAACACAAAGTAAGCAAGCTATTAGCAAACTATTGATTTGTTTATTAACAGTTCTGTTCAAAAGTTTAGCCACCAAAAGCTTCAACAGGCTGGAGTGGCAAGTATTTTATGTGACCTCCCCTTACAGAGTTGGCATCTCCATCCTCATGCCAAGTTTAAAGTAGCTTGGTCAGGAATCAGAAGAGTAGAAGCCAAGAAATCGAAACAACAAATCAAATGGTGGCCTAAGACATTTGCAATGTACTGCATTGCTCCATTTCTTTATTCAGTGTAGAAAAAAAAAATCTGGTAGTCATACATGGCTAAATGAAATTAAAGGGAAAACATTTTAATATTTGTGATAGGTCATGTGATCTGCTTACAGTTTTAATAAGTGTAGTATGCAATAGTAGTAATATTTGTAACTATAATATTAGCAGTAGCAATGTTTGATTGGAACTCTGCTACTGAATACATATCTATAAAATACGCAATTCATATGACGTACAGTTTGCTAAAGTTGTTCTGTTATACTGTATGTTCTAGTGCAACTGAAACTGAAGGTCTTGGAATGGAGCTTACCATGTTAAAAGCCACCATCTCATTCATCCTACAGATGTATTGATCGTGGTAACTCTTAATCGCACTGTCTGAGAGCTGAGGCATCAGAAAAAGACAAGGTTGACATGAAGAAACAAAACAATACGTTATGAACAAAAATATGCTCGACACATCACCTCTGACTGTGAACCACACTCACTACAAACATGCATAAAATAAAGTGGAAGGCCATGTAATTAATGAAAAAAATACTTGTAGTAAAATCAGGCCTACTTTCCTTTCCTTAAAGAACACAGGCAAAGGTGGACACTAGATGAGAAGCCAATCCATTACAGGACTGTGTAGAGTGTGGTGGTCTAGTGTGTTAGACTGTTGTGCCATATGAGCAACAACAACTCAAAGAATAGAAGGATTACTAGTTGAATCACGTACAGTGTAAACATATGCTGTAATACTCATAAGTGACTTCATAACTGCCTCTGGAAGCAACATTGAATTTCATATAGAATAATAGAGTGGACTGGTGTAAAGAACACAGTTATAGGACACTGGGGGAGTAATAATGTTTTATCTGGAGCATTGACTTCTACCATATGGCAGTTTGGTGGACAAATCTGTGTTGGTAGTAGCACGGCATCAGCTGTTACTACTAACGTTGGGGCCTGTTTTTCCTGCTTTGGACTGAAGTTCTTAATTCCACGGAAAGGACAACCTTAATTATTCTGAACAATGTACGAATCTTTATGGTAAACATTTGGGAATACCTGGTCCTCCTCAGGTTTACCATAATGGCTCTCTTTTTACTCAAGTTAAGAAGTTAGCAATAATGAATGCGGTCTCCTGATTGGAGAGCGCACCTTAACTCATTTTCATAACTGGCTCTCGCAAGCTGGACCTACCTGCACCTTTAACTGTAACGCAAAGTTTGTCAATACCAATTGGCTAATTACACTGATCAGCCATAAAATCAGATGAAGTGAATAACATTGACGGGACGATTTTCTGACCAATGTCCTGCTGGGAAACATTGGGTCCGGACATTCATGTGGATGGTACATTTAAACATACTACATTTCTAAACATAAGGTGCTTTTGCACTGGATTAACTTTTTCATAGTTCTTAGAATTGTGCTACATTTGTTGCATGTTCACACTACAATTTTTTTGCTCCTACTTGAAGGTAGGGTCTTTACTCAGCGCAGTGGAACCCTGAATGACGTAAGCATGGGGTAATTGGTTCAAATGTAAAAGTACGACAATGGTCTAGATATAGTGACACGTGATGTATAATCATTGGTCCACACAAAGACATAATATAACTAGATGCTCCACTGGCCACTTTAGTCCGTTGCTGTGGATACGTCAAAGCCTGGCCTGTAAACAACTACAAGTAAATAAGGGAGCTGGTGTTTTTCTGGTTAATAAGCAAAGTACATTTCTTGATCCATTTTCATGAGTCCTTTTTATATTCAAAGATTTTTGATCTACGTGGACTAGAAAAAAAGTTTGGTCTCTAGTTTGAATCTTTATAGGAGCGCGTATCAATGTATCGGGTTACTGTGTTGCAAAACAATTGTTGTAAGAAATTGGAAAAACTTTGTGTTTGTCTAGCAAGGAATTGGATTATTTTCCTTGTTGAAACATTCCTTTATAATTTCATGTACATTCAAGATTTTTGTTGTTGTGGAAATCCATAGCCATAGCTTTTCTTTTGCTCCAGGTCAGAACTCTGCTCATTTAGTTAGAAATATCGAAAACATGTTCACATAGTGTATCGTTAAGTTCATAGAACCGACCATCATTAAACAACTACTAAAAAATCTGAAAATAAAAACCAAATAGTGAAACACTGGCACTGTTTATAACAGTGAAAGTAAAAAGATGTACTCAAAGGCAATACACAGTATAGTACAGCAGTAAAGCATATTAATATTAGCCTACAGAATACAGTAAGATGTAGTCTACTACATAATATAAAACAATAGAATAACAATAATAAATAGCATATGTTGTGTAAGTAGCGCTGTACCATTAATATTAATACAGTAAATAAAACTACTATATGACTACTATATTATACTATTATTATATTACTATTTATACTACATACACTATTTGCTGTTGCTAATGTTATCATCATCATTAATAATAGTAATAATAATAATAATAATAATAATAATAATATTAATAATAATAATATTAATAATAATAATGAGAAGAAGAAGAATATTTTATTATATTATATTACTATTAATTAGATTAAAATCAGGCATATTTTTTCCTGTACAATTTTTGAAGAATTATTAGAAGTGGCCTGGACCAACATGGAGGAGGGGTGTAAAAGTATTACTATATAACCTGTAAAACAATTATGTCAATACAGCAAATAATGAATTTGGCTGCAGTTCAAATAAGGAAAACAAATGATATCATATGACCAGCTCTCACCTTTGTATCATCCAGCTCTAGTTTCCTCAGCGCTCTTCTCACATAATCCACAAAGGAGGACGCTTTGGAATAAACATTTCCAACTCGCCTGTCGCTGCCAAGAAAGACAATTACAAAGATGTTAATTGTGCAAAATGGTTTACAAACAGTGGGAGTATAGTGAGACGAGGGACAATGCCAAATCATAGACTTTAAAGACATTACTTATTTAAAAACCACATGTTTGGGTGTACAACAAATAACGCGATCATGACATGCGATTCTTATTGCATAATTTACCCTTGGCAAAGGAAATTCACATTTTTGTGATGGCAGCATTAAGGCAGAAAAGTACATTGAACTTTTAGAGCAACATACTGCCTTCATGGTGCCATCTTTTTCAGAGATGTCCATGCATTTTTCAACAAGACAATGCTAGATCAACAATACATATTACAAAGCCATGCCTGGGTATTCGACTGGCCTGCCTGAAGTCCTGGCCTGTTCCCAATAGAGAATTTATGAAGAATATGCACCAAAGACAAGCCCGTACTGTAAGACGTAAGAATGGGACGAAACAATGGCACAAAATAACACCCGTGTCTGTGTATATATGAATAATAGCGGATACCTCTTATGACCATCATAGTAATCCTGTAGAATAACATGAAGCACTGCCCTGTAGAAGAGTGATTCCATAGAAAGCTGTAACAAACAAAAATAATCTAACGTTACATTTTTACACTCTGACTGGTATTCAGAATAAACAGGTAATATCACTGGGGAAATGTTCATTTAACATAGACAAAAAGCATCACTTAAGTCACTTACCCCTCCTCCAACTGTCACCCGCTCCAAAGCCTAAGAGCAATTCGTTCATAAAATGAGATGGTGTAGATGGGCTCAGGTGCCACATGCTTAAAATAAAAGCGTGATATAAACATATTTCAACGTACAAGACATGCTGACATTCTGGCATTCCTTCCACAGAAGCATGTCTTCTCTTGCAGATACTGGCTCATGGGAAATCCATACGCACCACTCTCCCGCTCTGAATTGACAGAATTAATATACATCCCTAGTAAAAGCTTGTTTAATAGCTCAATGCTAAAACCCTTTCAAAACCATCAAATTAAATCAAAATACACCATTCACAAAAAATAACATATTATAATATGGGACATTTCATTTTGAAGCATCCCCTAATTTTGTGAGAAGTATAGATCTTTGCTATTTTGCATTATTACTTAAATGTTAAACAACAGTTTTATGACGTGTTTTCAAATATTCCAACGTTCCTTAATCTTTAATGTACAAGTGTCAATCCTATTGCAGAACATAATGTGCTCCATTCAGAAATTCCAGCAACTATGAAACAAACTGTAACTGCTGACCGTCAACCACATCTATGTACGTATCTATTCTGACAGGTCATTGGTACAGCTATAAAGCCATTTGTAGAGTTTTCAGAAAATGGTCAAAAAATATCCAAGGAGTTGCATTTCTCTGGATAAACATGCCTTGTTGGTGCCAGAGGTCAGAGGAGAAAGTTCTGGTTCAATCTGATAGAAGGCAACAGTAACTAAAATCTCCACACCTTACAATTGACGTACTGTATGCAGAAGAGCATCTCATACAGAGCATACATTTACATTTACGGAATTTAGCAGACGCCCTTATCCAGAGCGACTTACAACTGATATATTCTTACAATTCAAGCAATGGTGGGTTAAGAGCCTTGCTCAAGGGCCCACCTGTGGCAGCTTGGCAGAATGGGATTTGAACCCAGGACCTTCAGATCCAGAGTCCAGTGCCTCAACCGCTAGGCTACCACAGTCCACACACAAACACATCAAACCTTGAAGCAGATGCACTACAGCAGCAGAAACCCACACCGGGTGCCATTCCTGATAGCTAAGAACAGGCAACGTTGGTCTCATGAGTCTCAATTTTGGCAGAATGGCCTCTACAGATAACAGATCTCAATCCATTGGGGTACCACGGGGATATGGCGGAACGGGAAAATTATGGTTGTGCAGCCGACAAGTATTCAGCAACTGTGTCATATCAATATGGACCAAAATCTCTGGGAAATGTTTCTAGCACCTTGTTGAACATATGCCACAAAGAATAAAGGCAGTTTATTATAGTATTTTCCCACAGATGGTAGATTTCTCCAGCAAGCAGAATGTGAATTGGATGTACTTGGTTGAGGTAAGCAAGTTTTAATAAAAACAGCAGTAAACACATTCACTAAGATGTGAGCTGCAATGCTACAGCTGATGCTGTAAAATGCATTTGTTAGCTGTGTAGCTAATTCTATTCTTGGCATGTATGCAAACAGATATAGTTTTTGCTGATATTTTGACTTTTCTCATGCTTTACATTTTTATTTTTGTATATTTGGAGACCTTTGTGAGAGTTTGGAGGGGAACACACATGCACTACATAATTTTGACAGTAAGCAAGATGGCTGTTCAGTCACTTTAGGCTTATGCTTTATTAGTTGCAATCAATGAACAGACAATAAGATTGTAAAGCACAGTTATTTAACTGATTATCAGCTTAGGTTTAATGATTGTGACAAGCCTACTTGCAACTATTATTTGCAAGCATACAAATGTAATTTATTTATAAATCTTAATGGCCTTTATAAATTATTACAGTCTTACTAAGCGTACAGATCTATTTTGTAAAAACAAAATTGCTGCCATGTTACTGGCTAATTATATCCGCGTGAACAACCATTTGAACTGGTGTACCCAATAAAGTGGCTAATAAGTGCATGTATAATACAATAAAACCCCTTTTTTTTGTCTTTCTTTACAGTAAATATGATATGACACACAACCCCTGTGTGAGCCTCAGTATTCTGATTATAATCAGCATTGAGTGTGTGTTCGCTGGCAGGGATGGTACTCACCCTGAGAGTCCTCATTGAACTGTTCAGAGAGGAGGTGGTAGCAGCAGCCCACACTGCAAACAGCCTGTAGCTCAGACTTGGCGATGAACATTCGCAGGGTGCTGGGAGCCAGGTCTCCACACGTGTGCAGGCCAACCATGACTGCTTTCTAACAGAGACAGACACAGGGCTGTTTAGTAACATCTAACCTCCAATGAAAATAATAACCAATAACGGTCAGGGGTAAGGACATGTCAGAGAAATTAAACACATTTAGCATTTTATGTGTTTGTTTAGTTTTAACCCCAGTTTTTTTCCTGGTCATAGTGGTGAGAAGAACACTGGCCACTGGTGTAGGCATGAGAGCTAGATCCCTTGGCTAATCTAACCTGCCTCAAAAATAAAGCTTTGTGCTTGTATGACTTCTTTTCACTGGCAGATAATGGACTTCCATGGTGAGAACTAGTGCCGGTATGACACAGTCAGTGATATGCACATGGCATCAGTGATATGCACATGGCATCAGTGATATGCACATGGCATCAGTGATATGCACATGGCATTAGTTATATGCGCATGGCATCAGTGCTTAATAAAAGACTCTGTATTTCTAACCCATAAGTAACCACATTTTCTCTTTTCTCTGAAGAAATGTTCCGGAACCAGTTACAGCACCACACACTTGGATGTTCCTCCACCTCAGCATCACTCTACTGGTCTTCATCAACAGAACCCAGTTTCACCAGAGTGCAGGAACTCCCTCCATCACTTAGTCACCAAGAGACGATGTGCCTCCAAGGACCTTCCACTGAGGACTGATTTTAAAATCTATTTTATTTTAAAATGTATTTTGTTACTTATTTTATTACTAACTTAAATATTAATTTAAATTGCATTACTTAGTTTTGTTTTTTTTTCATTACTAGAATATATTTTTAAGTATTTACTTAATTAACATCTTGAGTCTTGGTCCTTCCAAGGTTTCTTCCTTCTACTTCCTTACTACTATTTTATGTATACGCCTGACAAGTTGAATGAGCCACATTCATTTTGAAATATCCCCTAATTTTTGTGAGCTGTATAATATATTTTTATAAATACTTTTATTACTGTAGGGTTATACGTCCCCATAAAATTACACAATATATGAAGGACTCGTATTTAATGAATGAGAATTCATTAAACAGCTGCAGAATGCATTTTTAGGCAAACTACAGCATATTAAAAACAGAAATTAAGCCATAAAGAGTTATGCCATATTTGTATTTTCGCCATGGTAAAACTGCTTTTTCCTCATTGCTCTGACCCCGTCTCTCTTAACTCGTATGTTACTGCATTCATAACGCCGCCCCGTATTTTTACATATACAGTGCGTCAAGAAAATGCTGACGTTTGATGTTTTGCTGTCATGGTTGACTTTATTAAATCAGATGATCATAATCTCATATACTATTGGTTTTCAACACATTTTCTGCTGAGCTGATGGGCTATGTTAATAGAGTTACTAACAGCTGCGACACAAACTGCATTATATAGCCTTTTGGTCTGCATCGGGATTATTAAAGAAAACAACAGCAACGCCAAATTGCAGACACAGTTCCTCAAAGGGATGCTGTATTTCTCATCTCCTTACCTGGAGCTCATTAATAAGTGTTCTGAGCTCTGTTTCTGCTGTTACATAGAATGTTAATGGTGAATACAGGTTGTTGTCATTTTTGCCCTTTCCATTTCTTGACTTCCTCTCAAGGTTCTCTCTCTTCCGTCTTTCTCTCTCATCTGGGCTCAGCAAGCTTGGAGGAACACGAGGGGAACTCTGCTCCACAATATCAGGTGCCAAGGCAGCGAAGAAAGGGTTTTCTAAATCAGATTTGGTCAATTCTGGTGGTATTTCACTGTGTTCTTCAAGCACACAGCAATCATTACTGTACAGTTCTGGTGAACCAGAGAACTGCACTTCAGCCATATCAGATTCTACATCTGTCCGTCCTGTCTCTTTTTTAGCTATTCTCTCCTCCTCTCCATTCTTCATGGTCCCTTCATCCTGGTCTTGAGGCATCTGATCCTGTCTGTGATATTCCCCAGCTTCTTTCCGGTTGCTCATTTGGTTGGGTGGAATGACCTCATTGCTCTTAGCTTTGCTATGTTTTTGATAGGCTCTGGAGAACTTCTTAAGCTTCCGGTTCCTCTCCTGAGCACCATGTGTGTTTGTGCTGGAACAGTCGATGCCAAACACTTGGAGGTCATACTGCATGGAGAGGTATGAGCACAGATAACCTTTACCTGAGCCCACATCTATTACCTACGATAGAGGAAATAGAGATTGTTAGAAATATAGAATATAAGTTCCATTTAACGTCCATCTGATCTGGGGCTCGGGTGGCCTAGTAGTCAAGGTACTGGACTATCAACCAGAAGGTTCCGGCTTCATATCCCACCTCTGTCAAGCTACCACAATTGGGTCTCTAAGCAAGGTCCTTAACCCACAACTGCTAGGATTGTAAGACTATATGAATTGTAAGTCGCTCTGGATAAGGGCGTCTGCTAAATGCCGTAAATGTTAACAATATAGCAAAAGCAATAAAATAACAATAGTAACAAATATAATAAATGATATTTGCATACAGGCATTTCAAAAAAGATGTGCTCAAATTGAAAAAAGATGTGTATTTTTACTGGCATGAATATAATTTTGATACATTGATGTTTTGATTACATAGTTTGATCTAATTTATATTTATGAACATTGATTTATGGAAACTTTTAGGTGTTGGAATCCTCTGATGGTCCAGGGTTTAAATCCCACCTCTGCCAAGCTGCCACATTTGGGTCCTTAAGCAAGGCCCTTAACCCACCATTGCTTGAATTGTAAGACTGTATAAGTTGAAAGTCTCTCTGGATAATGGCGTCTGCTAAATAATGTGTGTGTGTGTGTGTGTGTGTGTGTGTGTGTGTGTGGTTGCTCATTGGGTTCCCCTACATCAGTGAAGCTCTCCTAATACCATCAATCTCCATAGGTCATCATACCTGTTCGACTCGACAGCATCTGGCCAGACCAGCCACCACTTCAGCCATAGCTGGAACCTCATGAGCCTTCTTGGCATTCATGAACTCATCCGGTTGCAAAGTTTCCCCTGATACACTGCCTGAAACAGTTATAGCACTTAGTGCTAACAAAAAGAAATCAAATCATATAAATCTCATTGTGAATCGATGTACCTACAGTACCAATGAAACTCACAACTCAACAATGGTTTTCGCTATTATAGAGAAGTAGAAATGCTGACCTTGGGTGTCTCCACACATCAGTCTCAGTGAGTCCATCAGTTTCTGCCGCTGCACACATACTTCCAGTCCTATTAATGAGTGAGCCTCAGCTGCCATCAGCAGAGCCTCCACATCCACCAGCTTCTTGCTGACATTGCAGAAGCCAAAGCTGGTGTTTTCCCTTACTACAAAAAGCAATGCACGAAAACAAAAACGTCTTAGATCTGTGCAAAAGATGCCTTGGTAGTACACTGCTCACAAATATTAGGGGATATTTCATTATGGGGCAGCACGGTGGCTCGGTGGGTGGCACTGCTGCCTCACAACAAGAAGGTCCCGGGTTCAATCCCAGGTTGGAGCGGCTTGGGTTCTTTCTTTGTGGAGTCTGCATGTCCTCCCCGTGTCTGTGTGGGTTTACTCCGGGTACTCCGGTTTCCTCCCACAGTCCAAA
>JAVSBV010119380.1:0-19513 GCA_033117975.1 Parotocinclus spilosoma | reverse complement strand
TGTGCTTGGGTGGGGGCAAAGACACAATCTGGGGGGACAATGCCCCCCTCAGCCCCCCCCCCCCAGAACCGGCCCTGGTAATGATGCTGTTCTGCTAATTTAGTAATGGTAAAAAGAACATGTGGTGATCACTGTTAGTGAAATAGCAAACTTAATTTCCACACCATAGTGATCACACTTCTGTATATACACTGCTCACAAAAATTAGGGAATATTTCAAAATGTATATGAAGAGGATCTCACAAGAACAGCTGGACAATCTGATCCTGTCCATGTCCCATCACTGTCAGTGTGTTTTGGCAGTCTTGGGCGACCATACACCCTACTGAACAGTCAACGTGTGGCACTATCGTCCAGTTTAACATACTCACCCCCATGAATATATCACTTACTACTTAATCAACCTTTAATTGAGTTTGTATCTCATTTATGTAATCGGACAACTTTTCTTTTACTTTTCATTTGCATTTCTGATTCTTGTTTAATAGAATAAAATCAAATGCTTTTTTATTGCTTTAAATTCATTTTTTTTTAGCAATTTTGATGCTATACCAATATAATCAATAAATATTTATTTCAGATTATGACTGTAAACTAATAAAAATATAACTTTTATTTTGTTGCCCAAATATTTCAGAAACTGTGCACAGGGACTTACAAAACATGTAGACTAGGGAGATTAGGGATAATCAACCAACCACATAACAGCTGTTAAATATCAGTAACATAAACTATGATGCAACTAAAATTCTTAATGTCGCATTTTAGCATAACCACAAACCTGGACCATGTAGGCTTTGTATGGATAACAAAGTGGGCTGTTTCTGCTCTGCAGATGATT
The DNA here is from genome assembly GCA_033117975.1 of Parotocinclus spilosoma. NCBI lineage: Eukaryota > Metazoa > Chordata > Actinopteri > Siluriformes > Loricariidae > Parotocinclus > Parotocinclus spilosoma. The sequence goes on along the minus strand of JAVSBV010119380.1, from coordinate 18,672 downwards.
ATTTGTCTTGAATTCATTTCTTTGAATAATAAATTGTTAGGTCTTGTTTGACCAAAATCTGTTTTGTGGCAATGGGTTTGGCAAGCTAATATAAACACCCATACATAATTTAAAACATTTTGGGGAAACAGGTCTGCAAATAGACAAAATATTTTTAGGTTGACTTGCTGTCCATGGATCTTACTGAATATTGAATTTTTATTCAGTTTTCAAGTACTTTTTCTAAAGCACATTTACAAGCAATGATTAGTGTTTAGACTTTGGCGATACACATGATTTCCATGTTTTGTAAAGTTTTTATGAATGAACCCACAATTTAACTCGAGTCTAAATACAGCTTCAAAATAGTTTTGTTCAGTTTACCTAAACAACAAATAATTTATAAAAAACGATTTGTTTAAACACTGTATTGCAGTATTGAACATTACATACTGTTTTTGTCAATAAGGGAGAAAAATTGCAATAAATTACACTTCCCGTTGCTTGTTTATATCAAATTAAAATTGTTTTGAAAGCCATAATTAACTATTTTTCTTTTGTTTTTTAGGTTAGATTTTAAGAACAACAATTGCTGAACTACTAATGGACCAACACCTGAGCTATGGATGATTGTTTGAAAACTTATCAGGTTTCTTCTGTAATTTTACTTGACCCGTTAATCTCTATATGGCCGTATTGTTATGGACATCTAAATTCCAACATTCAGCTGGACATATTTGATTCCATAAGGGTCTAAAGAAACACTAGTTCACTTTTATTGGTTGGAATATCAGAAAAATCATTCTTCTGAAGGTACCCAATGCGCATCAGCCTCTTCTGTGAAGCGGTTGTGAAACTCTATTCAGATGTTCCACAACACTTTAGCTTTTGATTGTGGATTTACTTGGACTCTTACTAAAGAGATTCTTCAAATTCAAGAACGTGACATAACACCCTATTGGCTTTGATAAAAGACTTTCCTGTAGCTGAAAGGCAGATTCTCCTCCTACAGTCCAATGGCATGGGTAAAATTCTTTCGAAGACCGGGAAATCTGGGCAACGCTTATCAGCCAGGGTCTATGTTATCCTTGGCCCCTACAAAAGGATTACTCAATGAGCCAGGACAGAACAGCTGCTTCCTCAACAGTGCTGTGCAGGTACATTATTCTTGTTTGTCTTATCTTGTTTATTTTAATATTTTGTGCTGTGTTTTTGCTATCATTGTGGCTTTGCTACACCATCCTTTGGAATTAACAGTAACCAGTATCCCGTTTTAAAAAGAAATACTTGCTACTCTTAAACCTCAATGACTGACTCTTAGTTATGTTCCCAGTGTGTCTACTTATTGCTACAATGTGCTGATGGGTGTAATCACTGAGCATCTTTCATATTATTTAGTCTTTCTTGTTCTTGTCATTTACAATGTCATGCCCAGAGTATGATTCAGTCTCAGCCCTTCTCAGCCTTAAGGCTTAGACTCGGGTGTGGGTATGTCTATAATTGGAAACAGGATCAAAGTTTCTGCTTTGTTAAGGATGTTTCTAAATCTTACTCACTTAAATAAATAAGTAAATAAGACGAATAGGGCATGTAACTTTGTATTACCTAGATAACTAGCAACAAGTATAAAACTTGTACTAGTGTAGCTAGTCATCAGTACAATCCGGTGTTGGTGACTATGTAGCACTGATAAAACTTTATAACCGAAGTAGCTGTAGTTCAGCAAACAGTATTTAGCCAGAAATAATATTCATACTATGCCACAAAGGTAATAGCACCAAAAGACAGAAAGATAAGTATTTTATTTGGTTGCTTTATGTGTGAAAAGGTGCTGGCAGCCTCCATATTAGAAGCCTACTGAGCTACTTGTGTAACCATAATTAAAATGGGACTGAATGTGTAATCTGCTTGCCCTTGGCTGTTAGCCAAGTGATTTGTTCACCTAGGCTTACGTTTTTAGACATAATTAAGTTAATGATGTATCAACTCTGTTGTCAGTGATAATGAATGAACAAAGAGATGGGGATTTAATAATGTTCTTTTAGATTCCTCATATTAATCCCCATATCTCAGCTGTCCAGAGACACTGTGAATGTGTTTTTGTAATTATACTTATCAGCCTCATTATTAAGCATGTCTTGAGCTGCGAGGTTAGAACACTTATTTTCCTAAGGCAATGAAAGCTGTAGTATGTATGTATATATACTGCTCACAGAAATTGGGGGTGTTTGATTATTATCTTTTTTAATTAAACAAGAATATCAGAAAATGCGAAGGACAACTTAAAGGCTGAAAGTTCTGGAGTATCTGAACATTCCCTGATCTTGAAAGTGCATATCCTGCATTTTCCCAGCCTTTGCAATGCCTCTGTAAAACAATTGCCTGAATGAGAATCTTCAAGCAGCACTTGTAACATCTCAAAGCGTTATTAACAAACTGTGGAATTGCTTTCAAGAGACTGGAACAGTATGAAGAAGACTAGTGCAGGATTGCCCATCTGTCACAACAGCAAAAGATGACGGCTTCTTGACTTTATTGGCAAGAAGGAGCAGGTGCAGCAATGCAACAGAGTTGCAGGAACAGTTTCTTGCTGCCGCAGACCATTCTGAAATCGTCTCCATTGTGTTTGACTGCATGCCCGGCGACCAATGTTATGCCGAACACTGTAGATCCCATAGATGGGGGTCACAAACCTATCAGTATCTGGTGTGACCTCCATTTGTCTCACACCGTGTTAAACCTCTCCTTCACATAAAGTTGATCAGGTTGTTAATTGTGGCATGTGAGATGTTTTCCACTTTAATGGCTGTGCTAAGTTGCTGGATATTGTCAGGAACTGGAACATGCTGTTGTATGAGCTGATGATATTTACCCACTGAATGAGTGAGTATGCTGGCAGTGCAAGAACTGGGATGTTTTCAGATTACAGCAGTTGTGTACAGATCCTTACAACATGGAGCCGTACTTTATCATGCTGTAACATGAGGTGATGGTCGTGGATGAATTGCACAACAACGGGCCACAGGATATCAGCACGATATCTTTGTGCATTCAAAATGGCATCAATAAACATAATTTAATGTTACAATTATTGTAAACAATAATGTTCGTTGTCCATAACATACACCTGGCCAAACCATAACCCCACCGCTACCATGGGCTACTCGATTAACATTAACATCAGAAAACCCCTCACCCACACAACGCCATGCATTTCAATGTACAGCCATAAACGTCTTTGGAGACTGCTTATTGTAGAGAAACGAACATTCAATTCATGGGCAACAGCTCTGGTGGACATTCTTGCATGCCAGCATGCCAAAGTCAGCATGCCAATTGCATTCTTCCTCATAACTTACAACATCTACACATTTTAGAGTGGCCTTATATTGTGGCCAGGTACAGCTGTGCAATATTCATGCTGTATAATCAGCATCTTGATCTGCCACACCTGTGAGGTGGATGTACTATTTCGGCAAAGAGAAGTGCTCACTGACACATATTTAGACAAATTCGAGAACAATATTTGTGAGAAAAATGTCTTTTGTGTACATAGAAAAAGTCTTAGATCTTTGAGTTCAGCTCATGAAATATAGGTGTAAAAAGTGTTGTGTGTGTGTGTGTGTGTATAAGTTTATATACATATATAAATTTTGTTTCTCCAACAATACCTTTGTATAGGTGCTGTGGCAGCTTGATATCTTTAGACGAAGTCTACGACAGCTTCCCAATCACTACTGCTTAGGTGATGCCTGCATCTTCTGTGCATTAAAGGTACCATCTTCAAAACACTAGAATGGCTTTGTGACATATTTCATAATGGTATACGTTTTGTTTTAAAAAGACTCCTATCATGCTTTATGGTTTTGTTTTGTTTTGTAGGTGATATTCTCCCAGTTTCAGGATAGCAGAGAGCGAGCATTACCCTCAGACAACCTGCGCCATGCCCTAGCTGAGACTTTTAAGGATGAGCAACGCTTCCAGTTAGGCTTCATGGATGACGCTGCAGAATGTTTTGTAAGTGTTACTGGTAATGAAGTAAGGTAGAGACCGATGGGAAGGGGCACAGTATGGCATGCAATTTCAAACAATACAAAAACATTTACATACACACAGAAACCATTTTCAGAAAAGCACTTGCCCGTTTCATTAAGAGCTAATTTATCCTTAAGAAGTTCAGGGTGTAAATGCAAGCCACAATTAAAGTCCTGAGTAGACTGATGAAACTTAATGGATCAAGCAATCCAATATTTGGAATGTAAATATTTAACCAATCATTAATAAACATTTGACCAATGCTGTAAGTTAAAGAAAATAAGTTCTAATAACTTAAGCTCAAAGCTAGTTTAAAAACATCAGCTGGCTTATGGCTTAGTCTGCCTACGTCTTGTTTTTGTGTGTTTAATGATACTGTTATTTTCATTGTAGTAGTTTCATTGTAATCCTTTTTTTTTATTTTTTGGAATTTTCATTTTTTAAATTATTATTATTATTATTATTATTATTATTATTATTATTATTATTGAGATGCTAGTAACAAATTTACAATAACGTTTATTTTGGGAGAATGTTCATGCCTACAGTTCATCACTCTAAATGTAAGGCATTTGATACAAAACATCTACAGTTGTAAAATGTTAGCAGCTTAAGACTCCTAAGGCTGGTAGATTTGTCCAGGCATTGCTTATGAATATCTAGCACAGTTTCAAGCGAAGAGTTGATATATGAGAGTCAAAAGGGTTTTTAATATATTTGCCACTGCTCGTTTTGATATTTCTCAGAAAAAAAACAAATGGGATAATTGATGACAAGCCCCATTTCAGGGAAGGCCATCACCAGTCATGTTTTATTAGCTAATTGTGGCTCAACATTAATCTGTGGACTTTTTTGAGTTTTTCTGTTTTATGTGAGATTAGGCTAGTGTTCCTGCCATGAAAATGTCCTTAACAGTGGCAATGGCTTTAAATCCTGATTAACTAACTAACAGAACAGTTAGATTCATGTTAGTCACAGTCAGATTTATTTCTATAGCACTTTCTACCATGAAGCATTGTCTCGGCGCAGCTTTATACCTTTTTTTTTTTTACCTTCTTTTATGTAAGCTCAGGCAAAGAAAAGCACCCTAAACATTATAAGATAGATTCCTTGGGAGGAATAAAGAAAATGTTAGCAAGTTGGGTTTACTCTATGATGAAAAGCTTTAAGGGACAACCGGCTACTTATCAGCTTTTCAGTTGGTGATTTCTGAATTTCAAATCATTTCTAATCTTGGGCTAGTAGTGTAGTAGTAAATAGTAACTTGGACTAGTCACCGGGCTATCATGCTATCACCTCTGTACAATAGACGAACTTTCCCATCAGTAGGTTTGTACAGGATTTTTCTCATGTGGTATAATTGCAGTAAACCTACACAGCATGGATACCTGTAATCATTTTTATCCCAGCTATGAATAGCAAACCATTAGTTCTGTACATATCCATTACAACTACCCCCACAACACAGAAAACTAAATAAAGGCTTTTCAATCAGGGATTAGATGGGATTCAAGGTACCAGTAAACAAGCCATTCATATTCAAAGCTGGCATTCTTACGACTGCTGCAGAAATGTGACATAGTGTCAGGTTCTGGAGTTAAACATAAACACCCTAAATACTTGAGGGTGTATAAGAAGAAAAGTTGTATAAACACTGCTGCTGTAAATGATAACCCCCCTGTGAGCCCATTGTTGTGATTCCTGAAAGAGTGTTTAAGAAAATAATGGAGTCAACTTAGAAAAGCTTACTGAAGCTTAGAGTGCATTAAGAGTGCATTAAGTTCATTACTGCAACTGAAACTGTGCATTGTGTGTAGCAGTGTAGTGGCAACACATCAGTTAGTGTGTGATAAATCTTTTTTAACTTGTCAGCTCATTAACAGCTCTGTCTTGAGTTGTGTGCTGGATCAATTAAATTATAAACTGTGAGTTTTTTCAGAGTGAGGAAAACCGCAGCCCTGCTAAGAAGTTTTGCTTTAAAAATGATAATTATAATGGAACCTACGAACATTAAGGATCCTGATTATTGCTCTGTTATTGCTAGGCTGGAAAACCCAAGCTGGCCATCTTAATCGTGCTTACATTTGGTGTATTAGGGTGTAAGGTGATTTGAGCTTCTTAAAAACTGAGTTACGATCTTTGAGCTGTTGTCTAAACACCGGAAACAGCTTTATGAATCCCACCTCAACTCCTTGGCATTATTCTTCAATTCTGGAGAGAGGGCACAAAATGTGTAAAATCCTGATCTGTTTCATTTGTAGTACAGAAATCTCTCTTTTAAATAGTGGTTCAAGTAAATGCATTGATGGTGAGACATATAGGCAACTATGTCAACAAATTCAATAACTGAACAATACCAGTTGCTTATTCAATACTAAGTTCCTTACAGTTAGGTGACACACTGCATGATGCTGTGGTTTAGATATGTGTTTTGGTTGGCCTTAAACTGTCATTATGTCATGTTTTGTGGTGTTATTCTCTTGAGTTTCTGACACTATATATTGTCAGTTCTGATCTTATATATCGCATATTTTGTTACTGTGTATAAAGGAGAACATTCTGCAGAGAATTCACCTCCATATTGTTCCTGATGCCGAACCAGATGCCTGTACATCAAAATTTTGCATCACACACCAAAAGTTCGCAATGACACTTTATGAACAGGTATTTTTCCACTCTCCCTGTCTTTGTTGGTCACACATCCATAGGCTATTGTAGTGTTTATTATTATTATTATTATTATTATTATTATTATTATTATTATTGGGGACTTTTGGCGATAGTGCTGTTAGATTAAGGGAAATCTGTTACTGTTTGTACTTTCTTTTTTGTTGCAAATATTTATGAAAAGTCTGTAGATTAGCTTGTACAGATTACATATAAAGTACTTTGCTAAAAAACAAGTGAGTTCCCTTCTGTAGTGACAAGGCAGGGGAGGTAATTAGCATTTAGCAGTTGCCAGGTGCCACTTAATAGACTATCTTTCTTTCTTTTTGTTTTTCTTCTCCCTCTCTCGCTTTCACATTATTCTGTTCTACAGTCTGTGTGTCGGAGTTGTGGCGCCTCGTCTGACCCTCTGCCCTTCACCGAGTTAGTGCACTATGTTTCCATCAAAGCCCTCTGGTAAGCTGAATTTCTTGTCTACACAGCCTGTGATCCTACATGAGCTAGGACAAATGTGCAATATGTTTTCTGCTGTGCAAGTTACCTTTAGCCGCATTTACTGTATGCTTGCTACATTTAGCAGGCGACCTTATCCATAGCGATCTATGACACTTTATTTCATCACACCAGTTCTCAAATAGAAACACAGTTATAGCTCTGCAGAGCTCATATCCACCACACCTAATTCATCTGAGTGCTCATCATCATCATCATCATCATTTTGGTTCTTTTCAGGAGCACAATGTCAGCCAAACATTGACCTTTAGTTTGCCCATGCTGGCATCGTATATGTTTCATAAAACTTTCTGCACCATAGGCAGCATCTGTCATCACAACTGCTGTACCATAACAGCTAATGTATCTAGCAAGGTAATGCAAGTTATAATGCAAGTTATTACCTTGATAATAATTACAGTATCCCTATCAGACTATGGACGTATATGTGATTGGATATTGAGAGAAATTTGTGTTTTCTTGATCACACACAAAATGTTTTATATTTTACTTTTATGTTTATTTGGCAAGCTATATTGTAAAACTAAGTTTTGCTGTCTCTCTGTCGTTTACTTTTCAGCCAACAGTTTTCTGAAAGGAGAGATGAAAGACTGCGCAGGCGGGAGTCAGGACCTGTGTGTGCACGGGGTGTGCATCGATTCGGACAGAGTCACACCTGACCAGGTAAATCAGAAATCAAAACCCAAAATTATCCCCCCAAAAAAGTCATGTATTAAATATTCAATATATAAATTCTAAAACATATAATTATATAAATGTTTAAATAAGTTACATAAACCATATCAATAGAATTAAAGATTTTGTATTTTTATGCTTCTGCATTATTTAAATATAAAATATTATGAATTAATTTATTGTTAATTTAGTAATATAATGTTTTTACATGTGTATATATGTACAGTTCGTATTGTTCTATACTTTAATAGCATTTATATATAGATTTTAAAATATCCAATATTTATTATTTTTTTTAAATTTGTTTTATTTTATATACATTTTCTGTTTTTTTTAATTATCTTAATTATTTGTTTTAATACGTGTGAATATTGTTAATTTAATTATTGAATATTTGTATAGGATTCTTCACAAGGTCTTTTTATATTTTATGAAAATTACATATTTATAATATATGTTCAAATGTATATTTATTTATTTTGTAATTTGTCTGTATTTTTGTTTTACGTTACATATATTTAAATCTATTTTCTATTTTTCTTTTTAAATATGTATTTTTAATATGTAGTTTATAATTTATGTATTTGAAAATATATAATATAATATAATATAAAAATATATATTTAAAATATATTGGATTGTAAAAAATTGGAATGTAGTGGAATACTTTTAAAAATATTTTTATTATATATTTATAATTTTTATATATTTATTTTGTAGATTGTTGATATATTTGATTTTTTTTTACGTTTATAAAAACTTATCATTTTGTTAAAAAAAAAAATAAATAAAAAAAAACTAATATATATATATATATTTATTTATGTATATTTTTTTCCCCAGCCCAAATATAAGTGCATTTGTGACTCCGGATGGACGGCCCCTCCAGGGGGCACCGCCTGCTCCGCGGACCTGGACGAGTGTAGCCTCCCAAACAAGCCGTGCTCCACCAACCCCCCTGTGGAGTGCTTCAACACCCCCGGCTCCTTCTTCTGTGGTGCCTGTCCTGCAGGTGAGACCATGTAGGACCAGGACCGGGACCGGGACAGGGACAGGGACAGGGACAGGGAGTCCCGGAGAGGCTAGCCGGTTGTTGGTTGTTGTTATTGTTATTGTTATTAATTGGGGTGTGGACGTGGGTGCAGGTTGGCAGGGGAACGGGTACAGCTGTGTGGATGTGAATGAGTGTGAGGTGAATAACGGAGGCTGCTCCACATCTCCCATGGTCCCCTGTCTCAACACCATGGGCTCGTACCACTGCGGCCAGTGTCCTCCAGGTACACACACACACACACACACACACACACACACATGGACCTTTGAAGGTGTGTGTTGTAATGTGTGTTAAATCTTTACACAGGTTATGAGGGAGATGGACGGACCTGCACTCAGGCTGATATCTGCTTAACCAACAACGGAGGCTGTTATCCTCTAGCTACCTGTACCTCAGTATCAGGTAACACACACACACACACACACACACACACTTTTACAGTAGCACATGACCAGTAACAGGTGATAAAGTCATTAACATTTGGGTTACGGTTCACCTTAGTCATAAAAAGCTCCTGATTCTTTAAATCATATTTCACTACGTCACCGAAAGTATTTGGACACCGCTTCAGAGAAGGAGAAACTGGTGTAAGAACTTGAGGGGGTTGGGGGTTGGGGGTTGGGGAGGAATCCGTAAAGGAACCTGTGGACGAACCTGAATAAGCTAACACCTGAGCAGTAACGAGTGGTAGAACTCGAGAAGAAGAACTTTGGACGTTCCAAAGGCGAGGAACCTATAGAGAGGAAACGGGTGGAAACAACCTGAGCAGCTGTATAACGAGAGAGACCTCCATGAATAAAAACACAGTTTGGGGAAGGGGGAGAAGTTGTTAAAGAGCCTGTAGAAAAACCATGAGAAGAACTAGAGGGAGAACCTCTCAAAGAACCTGTTGAAGAGCCTGAGAAGAACCTACGGGCAGAACCTGACCGATTCCATGGCTCCATAACTTGTGGAAGAACCCGAGGGGCTCCATAAATAGGAGTAACGTTCAGGGGGAGGGGGAGACGTTGTTGAGGAGCCTGTAAAAAATCCTGGGGAGAACCTGGTGAGCTCCATATTGAGAAAGAACTTGCGGAAGAACCCAAGGAGCTCCATAAATCGGAATAACGTTCGAGGACGCGGAGGAGTTGCTCAAGAACCCGTGAAAGACGTGAAGAAGATCCTGTTGAAGAGGTTACAACGTATGTTCAAACATGTGGAATGATCTGACCAGTTCCATGATGTAAAAAGCTCCATAAATCAAAAGGCCCCTTTGGGAAGGGCTAGAGCTTCTGTGAAGAGCTTGGAGAAGAATGTGCAGAAGAATTGGCAGAAGAACCTGGAATTTAGTATGGAATTTTTATACAAACCTGCAGAAGAGCCTGAGGTTGGGCATTGTTGAAGGAGCTGTGTTGGAAGAACTTGGCTAGTTCCACAGAGAGGAGGAACTTGTGGAGGAACCTGTTTGAGGTGAGACGTTTAAACCCCGTGATCTTTCACAGGAAGCAACGTCCCGACCTGTACGTGTCCTCCTGGCTATACTGGGAATGGATTTGGACCTACTGGTTGCACCCAGGTCTTTGATACGTGTGGAACCATTCACCCCTGTGTGAACGGCCAGTGTGAGGTAAGCGCCCAGTCGAGTCGGTACCATCTCAAACCCGGTTCCACCTGCTCTATCTCTGATGAAGGTCCTGTTTCCAGAACATGGCATCTGGGTACATATGCCACTGCGACCCGGGCTGGACCGGCCGTAACTGTGACCAGGACGTTAACGAGTGCGGCAGTAACCCCTGCCAAAACGGGGGGACCTGCCTGGACGGTATTAACGGTTATACCTGTACCTGTACGTCGCAGTGGACCGGGCCACAGTGCCAGACCCCACAGCAGGGTGAGTGACGTGACGCTCTTTGGCAACGCCCTCTTCCTAAATCGCTGCACCGTACGGATGTGTGTTTTGTCCTTCAGAGTGTGGCGGCGTCCTGGAGGGTCCGGCTGGGACCTTCAGCTACCCCAACAACCCCGGAGAAGACCAGTACGACCACATGGTCAGCTGTGCCTGGGTGGTCAGGACCGCTTCGAACAAGGTCGGTCCAGTTCCTCTCCTCTCAGATCCTCCTGACCAGCTTCTCCATGCTCCTCTGACGGTTTGGTTTGTTTTCTTCTCGTCCAGATTCTGAAGATCACCTTCCCCTTCTTTGAACTCGAGCACAGCAGCACCTGCAGCTTCGATTTCCTGCAGATCCACGACGGCGACAGCGCCTCCGCCCACAAACTGGGCACGTTCTGTGGCACCAGCGCCCCGGCCGAACTCTTCAGCTCCCACAATGCCCTGTACTTCTGGTTCCGCTCCGACCACATCATCAATAAAGGAGGATTCACCGTGTCCTGGGAGTCTCAGGATCCAGGTATAACCCCGCCCCCACCCCTTATAATTCCTGCTTAATCTCTGTCTAATCTTCCATAAAATCCACCTATAATTAAAGTGTAACTCAAAATGTAATCCTCCATATAATTCCTCTATAATTCCACAAATAATCCTCTATTTGTAATATATAATCCATGTATAATCCTAGAACTGTATAATCTCAGGTATAGGCATTGTGTAACCCTCTTCATAATCTTGTTATAATCTCATAATATTATGTATAATCCCCTGTATAATCTTTGGTATAATCCCTGTATAATCTCGGGTATATTCCTTGTGTTACCCTCTTTATTATCTCGTTATAATCTCTATAATCTCATAGTATTATGTATAATCTCGGGTTTAATCCCCTGTATAGTCTTTTCTATAATCCCCTGTCTAATCTTGGGTATATTCCTTGTGTAACCCTCTTTATAATCTTATAATATTATGTATAATCCCCTTAATAATCTTTTTTATAATCCCCTGTATAATCTTTGGAATAATCCCTGTATAATCTTTGGTATATTCCTTCTGTAACCCTCTTTATAATCTCATTATAATCTCTATAATATCGTAATATTATATATAATCCCCTGTATAATCTGTTCTATAATCCCCTGTATAATCTTTTCCATAATCCTCTGTATAATCTTTGGTTTAATCCCTGTATAATCATTTGTATAATCTCAGGTATAGTCATTGTGTAACCCTCTTCATAATCTTGTTATAATCTCTATAATCTCATAATATTATGTATAATCCCCTGTATAATCTCAGGTATAATCCCTGTATAATCTCAGGTATAATCTCAGGCATAATCCCTGTATAATCTCGGGTATAATCCCCTGTATAATCTTGGGTATATTCCTTGTGTAACCCTCTTTATAATCTCGTAATATTATGTTTAATTTCCTGTATAAACTTTGGTATAATCCCCTGTATAGTCTTTTCTATAATCCCTGTATAATCTTGGGTATAATTTCAGTATAATCTTTTGTATAGTCCTTGTGTAACCCTCTTTTGTATTATTCCCTTGTATAATCTTGGGTATAGTCGTTGTGTAACCCTCTCTATAATCTCATGTAATCCCTTTATAATCCCCAGTATAATCCTTTATATAATCCTTTATATAATCCCTTTATACCCTTCAAAAACGGGAGTAGCTACAGTTGTGAGGCTTTGTTCTTTCTGCTAATGGAGTCTCGTCCTGTTTCCAGTCTGTGGTGGCCACCTGACCAACTCGTACGGTGACATCAGCTCTCCCGGTTACCCCGGTAACTACCCTCCGAACCGCGACTGTTACTGGACCGTGGAAGTGGATCCGGGACTCATCATTACCTTTGCTTTCGGGACCCTGAGCATCGAGCATCATCCAGACTGCAGCTTAGATTATCTGGAGGTAAATGGATCCATCACCGAGTGGTCGGGTGGGTCCGGATCCCGTCGCTAAAACCCCGGTTGAATTGTGGTAATGTGTGTTGTAGATCAGAGACGGGCTGCTCCCTCAGGATCCTTTCCTGAACCGGTATTGTACCAGCGGATCTCCTCCTCCACTGCAGACCACCGGACCGGCCGCCTGGCTCCACTTCCACACCGACTACGTCATCAGCGACAAGGGCTTCCACATCACCTACACCACGTCCCCGGGTGAGTTCCACCACCTCGGCACTGGGCCCTCCCTGCTCGTTTACTTATTACAGGTTATCGCCGCATCGTTAAGTTTAAACGCATGGCCTCATAAAGCTGCTGTAAGGTGTCTTTTATAACCAGGCCATTTCAAAGTTTCATTTACATTTTAGCCAAAAGTATGTGGACAGACAGACCTAGGTTCTTCTTCTAACAGTTTTTCTTCCATGGGTTTGTTCCTCTAGCTCACTTCCTCGAGTTCCCCCTGCAGCTTGTCCTCAAATTCATCTTCCTCTATTCCTACTTCATTGGGTTCTCCTTCTTCCTCCTCCTTCCAACATTCATCAAGTTCTGTCCTCAAATTCTCCAAGAGTTCTTTCTTAGGTTCATCTATGAGTCCTGCATGATTCCATGACTTCTCCATACAGTCCCTTGTCCACAAATCATTCATCCAGCAGTTCTTAATCCAGCAGTCCTTCATCCAGCAGTCCTTCTTCCAGCAGTCCTTCTTCCAGCACTTCCTCCTCTTTGACGTTTTTTCCAACATCTGTTTTTCTTCAAGTTCCTCAAGTTCTTCTTCTTTGAGTTCTTCTACCAGAAAGTTCATCTTCCTCAGCTCCGTTTTCTTGTTCTTGTTCTTGCTCAAGTTCTTCCAACCTTTAGAAAGTTCTTCAGCAAGTTTGTCCTTGCCTTCTCCCAAGAGTTCTGCCATGATTCCGTGACTTCTCCATTCAGTCCTTTGCCCACCAATCGTTCATCGAGCAGTTCTTCTTCATTCTCAACTTCTTCCTCTTCTAACATTTTTTCTTCTTCTTCGAGGTCTTCTTCCAACATTTGATTTTCCTCCAAAATCTCCTCCATGCTCCACAGGTTTTTCCTTCAGTGAGTTCTTTCTTGCTGCTGTTCTTTAGACCTTTGCAAATCCGTTTCAACTCGTGTGTGTGTGTGTGTGTGTGTGTGTGTGTGTGTGTGTGTCTAGCTGACCCGGGATGCGGCGGGACCTTCATCGACTCTCAGGGAGTCATCATCTCGCCGAACTGGCCTGATAATTATGCTCACAATAGGCAGTGCGTTTACGTGATCCGACTGCAGCGGAGCGAGCAAGTGAGCCTGCGCTTCACCCACATGGACCTGGAAGTTCACGACGGCTGTCAATTAGATTACGTAGAGGTGTGTGTGTGTGTGTGTGGGAGCGAGAATAATAAGGGGTGTGTCTGTGTGTGTGTGTGTGTGTGTGTGTTGGGGCTTTACAGTGATTTGTTGACCCGTTCGTTCAGGTGCGTGATGGCCCAGGAGAAACGGCGCCTCTAGTGGGGAGGTACTGCGGCACCACCATTCCGGCCCCCATCCAGTCCAGCGCCAACATCCTGTGGATCCGCTTCAAGTCCGACAGCGCCGTGAGCCACGCCGGGTTCAGGGCGGTGTACGAGATCAGTAAGGCCTCACTTACAATTCCCTTAGTCTTTTATCCACAGGATGCAGCCTGTTCTCTGTAAGGTTAGTGATGAACCGGAGGTCACTGGAAGGTCATGTGACTCTGTCCCTGTAGGCTGTGGAGGAACGCTCTCCGGAAGCGGGCAGATCCGCACCCCTCTGCACCCCAGCCCCTACCCTCACAACAAGCTGTGCGAGTGGGTCATCAGTCAGCCCGCGGGTTTCGTCGTGACCCTCAGCTTCCTCACGTTCGACGTCGAGGGGAGCGCCGACTGCCTCTTCGATTACGTCGAGGTACGGTCTGCCCCGAACCCCACCCCCACCCCCCATCCCTCCCAGAGGTCCGCCTCACTATAGGACCCCTGGGTTACGGGGTCGGGTCTGGATTTGATTTTATCGTTCCATCGCAGGTGAGAGACGGCACAACGTCCAGCTCTCCTCTGATTGGTCGGTACTGCGGAAACCAGGTTCCCACCATGCTGCAGTCCACACAGAGTCACATGTACGTCAGGTTCGGGACCGACGCCGCCGTCAGCAACCACGGCTTCATCGCCCAGTACGGGGCCGCCATGGAAGGTGAGCTAAAACGAAACCGATTTAGGACGGGTCGGGATGATTTTAGGCAAATTCGGGTCATTTTGGAACCGTTATTGGCTGTTTTATGAATAAATTCTATTACTATTCTGTACTCGTTTAGGTTGTTGTTGTTTTTTACGGTCTGATAGGGGGTTATGTTTGGCCCTTTTGAGATATTTTTAAGGTATTTTGTTATGAGATATGGTGTTTTTTGGTAGGACCCAAGGATGCAGGATAGATAAAATCCAACGACGTATAATAATAATAATAATAATAATAATAATAATAATAATAATAATGGGGAAATAATATAGAAGAACTAAAAGGGGATTAAGAGCGGAGCGTAAGGTTCCTGAATACAAAAAACCAAAAGGATAAAATGGCGCGCCGATGTGTTACTAGGAGCAACGCACGAACTGGAGGTAGTCCGAACGCCAGAGGGCGAAGGTGAGCTCAGAAAGCCGTGCCTGGGCGCGTATAATTCAAACGCTCTAGCCGGGGCGTGTCTCATGACGAGTGGGCAGCCGACTAGAGTGAGGCTCGTTGAGTACCAGCGGCGGAGGAGCGTGAACTCAGGCGTGCGAGGAGCGCACAAGGAGGTTTCCCCCGTACACGTCCATCGGCACTACAAGGCCCCAGGACATAACCACTATCCCTAAAGGTGTGCGTAAGGGGGCGAGTGTCCCGGTGGTCGGGCTTGTCCAGTTTTTCCTAATAAGGTTTACGTAAAATCCCTCCTCTGGTTCATGACGTAACCCCACGCGTGCCACCGGCGGCTATAAAGTCCGAATTCCCTTACTCATTCATCATCGTGGGGACGATTCCAGAGAACGTATATGAACAGCTTTGAACCTCAGAAATCCGATCTGGCCCGGCACAGTGGCCCGGTGCTCGGGGCCCATGTGGAGTTTGGTATGTTCTCCCCATTTGCATGCACACATAAACACCCCAACCCAAGAAAAACCACCTTGCCCTGAGCCTCCTAATCTGATCTCCCAAACGTTCAGGTCCTTCAGGTCCATGGGGCGTTAAATCCTGGATCGGGGGGGGGGGGGGAGACAGGCTCAGATTTGCGGGACCGAAATTGGCGTCCGCCCACAGGGAGGTCTGAATCGGTGAGTCAGAACAATCTGGGGTGTTTTAGCCGGAGCCGAACACCGCTGCAGTTACAGTACTGAACCTGATCAGCTGAGAACTTCAAACACTCCGCGAGTCACGATTTCTTACACATTCCCTCAGCGTGACGTCACATGGGCTTCATTTACCCCACATCAAAACCTTCATCTGCTGGTCTCATTATCCGCACACACACACACACACACACACACACTCCTGAAGACTTCAGCCTCATTAGTCTGCTTAAGGAGTTCTTAGGTCAGCAAGCTCGCTAAGGAAGCACAAACAAATAGTGTCAGTGTTAAACAAACACCCACACAAACACCGTGTGGGTGTTCAGTGAGCTCTGTGCCGCACTAGTGTTGAGTTTATTCTAAGCTGAAGTGTTGAATGAACTGTTTAATCCGTTACAGCATCACCGACAGAACACCGAAGCCTAGAAACAAATAAACACTAAAACAGAAACAGAAACACTTAAACAGTGTTCAGTTAACACCCGACTGTTTAAACACCGCTTCTAAATAAATATAACCTCATAGGTTTGAGGTAAGGTGTTGCATTTTGAAGTAAAGTTTAAACACTTTCACGTTTAAACCTTCAGTATTTAATCAGTGCGCCAGTATTTAATCGACCTCACTCTTGCAGAAACGCATTCACAGCTTCTGCAAGCCCGAGCAGTGTTTAATTTACAGGCGAAGTGTTGAAACAGCACTGAATCTCCAACACAAAGAAGTCTTAAACACTAAAACAGAAACGTCCACAGTGTTCGGTTAACACCCGACTGTCTAAACACCGTTACTAAATATATACAAGCTCATAGATTTGACGTAAATGAACACTAACACCCCCACTGCGGTGTTGACGTGGCTTAAGGTGTTGAATATTTAAGTACTGAATTCATAACGCTGCTTTTCCGCTAATAGTAACACGTTCTGATATCGATTAAGGTTTTAATCGAACACCTACATAAACATTTCCGCATTTGAAGTAATCATAAGGTATTAAACCAATGCCTGGGTATTTAATTTAATACGTAAGACTTGCAGAAACACATTCACAGCTTCTGTGAGTATTGAATTATGCTTTAAATTTGAAGGTTCTGCTCACACGAACCAAGCCTCAATCACAAAACAACAGAAAGAAAGAAAGAAAGAAAGAAAGAAAGAAAGAAAGAAAGGAAGAAAAGTTTCCTGCAAAGTCCACACCTCGAGCACGGCACTGAAGGTAGTGGAGCGGATAAGAATCAACGCTCTGAAAAAGACCAGAGAACATCTTCTGATCCAACTGACAAGCACGGTGGAGGACAACCCCCCCCCCCAAAACCATCGTACCCTTAAGAATGAACGACTCGGCTCAGGGGGTCTGAGCAGTCGTGCTTCTACCCTACGTAGTGTGTAAGTATGCAGATTCACAACGCACTGTTCCTGCACTGCTTAGTATGCAAGTATGGATCCCAACACTCACCTGAGCCGGAGAGCATCCACGCTGGAGAATCAAGACGTACCAGGACCGGTGTGAGGCTCAGGCTGCGGCTCGAGCACATTTATATAGACTCGAGAGAGAGAGGAGACGGAGCTCCACCTCCCACACACACACACACACACACACACACACACACACGGCACAGATACTGTATATCAGGCACATGATTATCCTCCTTCGGGTCTCCTTAGGACGTTCTGTTAGATGTTTTAACCTCAAATCATGTCATATTTCTTTAGAATTGTACAGTGTCAAACAAAAACATGACTTTGGACCTTACAGGGAACCCAAATTGTCGCGTCGGGACCGTCCGAGGTTAGGGATCCGGGCGGGCGTTTCCGGCTCACCGGAGTGTTGCCAGCTGCAAGGTGAGGTTTTAAGCATTCTCAGGTCTGTTTTTTTTCAGACCATCCAAGGTCGGATGCTGGTGTTTTTTGTTTGGTGCCGTATCGTCCTTACACTATCGTCTTACCACGGCTCACCGGAGTTTTTTTGACGCCTGAATAGGAAACGTTCTGATTAAATGCCAGCGTGTAAGTTCTGTTTTTTATCGTCTTCTGTGACGGGGTTGAACTGCCCCTCCGTAGGGACCTCAGTAAGAAGAACCCAAGCTGGTATCGTCCTGTTTTTATCACGGTGGGGTGGCAAGAAGGTCCCGGGTTCAAGCCCAGGGTGGGGCGGCCTGGGTTGTTTCTGTGTCGGGTCTCCGGTTTCCTCCTACAGTCCGAAAACATGTGTTTTAGGTTAATTTGTGTCTCTAAAGTGGGCCTTAATGTGTAACTGTGCCCTATGATGGATCTGAGACTTTATTACATGAGGAGCACATAGGTAAAGTTCTAAGAACCAAGAACGCTGGACTTTAAGGTGCCAGGGAACCGGAACGAACCAGTATTGGGAACCACACTCCAGTCCCAGGCTTTCTGGATCCACTGGGATCGGGTAGATTAAAGACTAAACCAAAATCAGCCGGACAAAATGTAGCAACACATATATTGTTATCCGATTTTTTATTATTCCACCAATTTTCGGTCGGTATCTCCTCCCAGAGCTTTCGACCTATCGACACGGGACAGACGCCGAAACGTCCGGGATGTTCAGGACAAGTGTGCTTGTTCACAGCTAAGAG
>JAVSBV010119356.1:0-19515 GCA_033117975.1 Parotocinclus spilosoma | reverse complement strand
TCCACCACTGAACACCACATCAAACAATACAATTTGCATTCGTATGGCCTTGTTTTGGAATATAACTGCAGAGATTCATTTCAATTAAACCTCAAGAGCATTACAAATTAATGTAAAGTGAGGTCCGTCGTTTTCAGGCCAAAAACACACAACAAACCATTTCTGATTTCTGCATTTTAATGCTTAAAGGAGACCAGGCCCAAATATTAAATTAATTCCCAAATTATTATTATTATTATTATTATTCCTACTTCACATTCTAGAGTTTCAGTTGCATTCCATTGGTCTTCACCAAACTCATTTTGGTCTCTTAGACTGCCAGTTGGTGAAGAGTCCAGCCAACTTCAGCCAACACTTGGCACTGTGTATGTTGAGTTTGGCTGTGTGCTAAACCATGGAAACCAAATCCGTGACGCTCTTTTGCTTCCGGAGGCAATCTGAAAGCTGGTTTTAAGCATCATAAGCTTAAGAATAAGGAAGTCTCATAGTTTTGCTCCTAGACATTTCCAGCTTTTCGCACCAGCTCTAGCTTCATCTCTGAAGTTTGCTTCAGGTGTTTCGCAAACACCAGAATCCACTAATGAAAACTATTGTACACAAACCTTCAGCAATGTATTGTGCAAATGTTTGTCTCAAGGTCCACCTACAGTCCTATTTCTCAATAGGAGAAAAATACTTCTATTTACTAATACTAAATAAATTGTTTAGAGTTTGGCCAACCAAAAGTGTCAGTTTCAAAAGTAAAGCCCAGTACTTCCATTTGGTTGCATCCTGTCCTGTTTGGAATGTTGTGGGACCTGGCATCCTGTTCAGAGTGTAACTGTGGGGTGCATTTGCTTAAAATATAACATTAAAATACAGAATAAAACCACAATGAAGCCATAACTCAGCACCAAAGCTAACCTGCTATGATTATGTTTAGGTCTCACAATATTCACGTTTAGCCATATCACAGTTAAGTGGAAAAATGATGATAGCCTCTCAGTGTGTTGTCGTGGGAGTCAACACAAAAACCTTCATTCAGCAATGACTCACATACAGCCAGGATGCCAGGTGTTGAATATTCAGAGCTATATTTAGAAAAAGTTATCAAACAAGCAGCAGGTTTGCTGAATGAGAAAAACCTTGTGTCTGGTTTCAACTCCGGATGAGTCAAACTCTTGATATAAAATACAAAACAGTTAACTGGAATTAATATTTACCTTTCAGTAACACATCAGAATAGGGTATTTTCTATCCGCATTACATTGTGACTTTATTTTTGCCTACCTCTCTTCTGGCATCTAAATACTACATTTAACTTAAATATGTTTGGGAAACTTATTTCAAATTAATTTATAATACAGTAAACTAGTTTATATTGACGGGTTGCGTCTCTGATTCATCTACTTGATCTTCTCAGTTGTTTGTAACGTTGTCTAGAAGTGCAGTTTTGGCTTCAGTCGGACAAAAGTATCAGGTCCATCATACCATCCTCTGTAGGTATGATGGTAAAAAATCCTCTTTGCCTTAGACAGGGTCATAACAGTACCTTACAGTGTTTTCTACAATTACTGTGAATTTGCAAAAAAAAAAAAAAAAGGTTCAGTATGTATATAATAAGTTAGGCTTCAGACAGGATGGCATTTGAGATGCTGCATAAACTGTAACATTCCACTTGTTTTTAGAAGTATCTCATCTCTAAGGTTTTATATACAGTTTATATTTACATTACAGTAGTTGGGACTGCGGTCATGTCTGGTCAATGTCTAGTTCAGTCAACATCTTGTTTTAAAGAATGTAATGCAGTTGTTTAACGTTGGATACCTGTAAAAGAATACTGTGCATTGTACTTTTACTCTTTTTTTAAGATAACAGCCTTCATTCTTCTGTTATGAGAAGAATCTATTAGACTTAGGTATCTGTCCATAGATAATGAAGGTATTTTAAGAAAAAAAAGCTAGTTAAGATTATAAACTTTGGGACACAAAATATATTATTTGCTTATTGGCCATGCCAGCCCATTAGCTAGACTTTTGGTGGTGCAGAGCTAAATTCATAAAATATTTTTTTTCTGATATTGAATAGATGAACACTTTATCGACAACTGGGCCAATCAAACAATCATCGACTGTATACATAAAGCATAGAGTTGGAATAGAGCTCATGGTACAGTAAGATAGAACAGCAATTCCTGAGATTTTAGGAGAAACATCTGGAAGAACGTTGGTAAGTGGTAAGAGCAACCACGTAGCATTAAATATTTTCTATGGGTGTGTATAATTCTAGTCCTCATGGCCCACCAAACAATAGTAGGATCTGACTGCATATAAAATATGGCATTCAGAGTTTTTCTGGCATTCTGAGGGGTTGCACACAACAATGGCAAACTGTTCTCAAAGGAATTGCATGGGGGTTTGTGAAGCCCACTTGCTCTTTTGTATTTTATTTTTTTATTTGGAATTCTCCTGCCACTAAAATCAATCCTATTTAGCATAACATCCCTCAGTTAAACAATTCAGACCTTTCAACAGTTCAAATCTTATTCCACAAAAAAGACTCACTGAATTATATACAGAAAAAAACCAGACAGATGCCTGAATGCCAGCAGGGTGAGCTGGCATTGAAGAAGTTAATTTTCTTCATGTGGTTGCAGAAAATGTAATCATATGTGTTTCTTATTTCAGTCACTTCTCTGTTCATAACATTTGCAATTGCTGGTTCCAAAGTCTGATGATAAAAAACTGTGATCTGGATGTCTGCCTGTGCTTAATAAACTTATGTCAGAAAGTTACAGTGCATGATTTCTATGTATTCACATGTATTGATGCAGATTTCTCCTTTGGTTTCACTTTCTCTGGATGACACTTCTTGACCATTCTTTGTGAATCTCAGGTAATCCTTCTACTGTTCTGCATCCCTACATGCAAAACCTTGAGTATTATGGGAAAAATATATGTTATATATGATGTTTATAATCAAGTTACGTAGGTTCTTATGGGTTAATGGTACAATACATCCCATACTGTATATAAAAGTAATAGATTTCTCTATCTAATTTAACAAAAGTAAGTTTCCAGAACACCTTACAAATGAATCAGCCTTACAATTTAAGCAATTGATGGTTAAAGGCCTTGCTTAGAGACCAACATGTTTTTATTTTTTGCAAACAGTTATGTGTTAAATCATGTATTTGATCAAGGATCCAACAGAGGCAGCTTGGCAGGGGTAGGAGTTGAACCCTGGACCTTCTTTTTTCACAGGTCTATACTGTAAACACTAAACCACCACAGTTTTAATAAGCAGTTGCTCTTATTCAGTGCAACTTTCAACTGATACAACCTATACAGTCCAAGCTGGTCCCAACAGTGGCAGCTAAGCAGATGTGGGAATTGAATCCTGGAGATTTTAGTCCACAGTCCAACACCTTAACCCCTGTGATAGCACCAAAACACTATCCCATTTAGTTTTTTAGCAGACCCTTATCCAGAGTGACTTACAAGTGACACTATGTTACAGTCCAGTCAATTGTGGGTTAAGGGCCTTGCTCAAGGACCCAACAGCAGCAGCTTGGCAGAGGTGGGAGTTGAACCCTGATTCCCTCTGGTCCACAAGATGTCACAGTCCCAAAAATGTAGCACAAACTCTTACCATAACCTTATAACCGAAACAATCTGACAATCCGAGCTCTAAGTTAAGGACCCAAGAGTGGCAGCTTGGCAGATATGGGGTGTGAATCCTGTACCTTTAACCGTTGTCCCATCACAGTCCCTGTCACGATACCAAAGGACCACTCTAATTTACATTTAGTAATTTAGTAGCCACAACAACAGTGGTGACTTAGTGGTTAAGGTACTGGATTACAGTACCTACTAGATTGCACCAGAAGGTCCAGTACCCACCAAGCTGTCATCGTTTGGTTCTTGAATAAACCTCCCAACCCACGACTGCTTGGACTGTAAAATGGCACAACTTGTAAGACAAGGGTGTCTGCTAAACGCCCAAAATGTCTTTTTCAAAGTGACTCACAAGTGATACAATCTTGTATCAACTGCAGCTCTAGGATCTGGCCCAAGGTCCCAACAAGAGTAGGTTTGGTCCGTTGACCTTCAGGTCCACAGTCCAATATATTTCTTTTGTTTTTTTGTTTAGGGACCAACATTTTTAAGCCTGGCAGAGATGGGAATTAAACCCTAGACCTTCCGTTCCACAGGCCCAGTACCTTATCCACTGAGCCAACACAGTCTCTAAATGATCATCATATAAAACCTAAAGAAACTCACAAGACACAGCAGTCAGTATAATCAATCGTTTTACAAATAGAATCAAATCAAATCAGGTGTCACGTTTCTGTATAGCAGTGTATCAGTTATAGACGTGACATGAAACCAAACTACAGTTAAAACACTGTTATCTGGGTGTAGCTTGTTCCAAAATGAGGTATATTGAAATGGACAGCAATGTCCATTATTACCTGTGGGACTATGGTTGCAGAACAGTTAATGCACTGAACTATGGGCCAAAATATCTGGGGTTTAAGTCCAAAATCAGACAGCCTGTCACTGGTGGGTCCTTGAGCAAGGCCCTTAATTGCTCCAACTGCAAGACTGTATTAATTGTAAGTCACTAAGCATAAGACAATCTAATAAAAGACATGTAATTTAAACGTACTGCAAGTGCCTGAATAATAATGTGTTTCTGAGTAGCTTTAGGATTGTGGTAGTGCAAAGATTAAGGAATTGGGCCTTGAACCGGATGTTCATTCATTTGTTTTCTTAACTGCTTAATCATGGTCAGGGGCATGAAAACTGGTGCCAAGCCAGTGGCACAGGGCACAAGGTTGGAGCAACCCTAGACAGGCTGTACTCAAACACTCATATGAACACTCACATCCTAAGGGCACTATAGAGACACCAATTAGCCTAACATACATGTCTTTCGACTGGAGCACCCAGAGTAAACCCATGTGGACACGGGATTAACACATGTAAACTCCACACAGAAAGCACCCAGACCTCTCCACCTGGGATCAAACCCAGCTCTTGCCTCGCTCTGAGGCAACAACAATGTCAATAAACCCAATTGCTTGGATTGTACGTTGTAAGATTTCGTTTGGTCTAAGTTGCTCTGGCCAAAAGCCAGAATGTAAATTACTCATGGGAAAATATCTACAGGTTTTAGACTCTATGTTATCACAGCCCTAGTAGCACAGCAGCTGCTGGAAATAGGGGATTGCAAAGCAAAGTTCAAATGCTGTGTTTACAGAACCTTGCGATGAACTGGTGACCTGTCCAGGGCCTACCTCTGCCAGTGCCCAGGGAATTCTGGGTTAGGCTGCAGATCCTCCCGAGGACCCTAAACAGAATAAGCTTGGATAAAACAGGATGCTTTGCTTTGGCTACGCTGAGCCACATCTGATTCTACTTGTTTAATCACATGACCTTGGTCTTCAAATGGCTGATGAGTGGAATCATCTGGAAGCAGATCTTAATTGCCTTTGGTTGTTGGGATACTCATATCACCTAATATGGAAGAGCTGTTTAGAGCCATGTTAGTATTAGCAAATGAGTACAAGGTTACAAGTCCAAAGGCAAAATCTGTTTTCTTTTTCTTTGTAATGTTTTAAATTTAAGCTTAAATACCCAGTAATGGCTCAAAAGGTAAGCTATGGAATATGGACAAAGAGGTTCATGGGGTTCATGTCTAAGAACTGTCAAGCTCTCTCTGCTGGGTCTTTAACACAGTTGATCATATTATATCTTTAAAAATTGTATTAACGATTAGTGCACCTGCTAAATGTAATTAATGTAAAATGTACAGCAGGACTTTTTAATATCTGCAGATAGCAAATTTTAGTAAAATTTTAATAAAAGGGAGAAGCACTGGCAGTTTGATGCTCCGAGGAGTATTCTACTGGGAAACATTGGATTCTGGCATTCATATGAACGTTACGTTAGCCTACCACCTACTACTGATATCTCTTTGAACATGGCATGAAGCATAAAGGTTTGCAACAGCTATAAACGTCATGCTTCATTGCTGGGGATTTACCCTTTGATTTTCAAACATCTAAAGGAATCTTGATGTGAGACAAATAACAGACTATCAGACAATCCATAATTAGAAGCCTTTCTTAGACTGTAGAGAGAGAATTACTGCCACTTTCCCATCAGTTCCAGAATTGCTTCCTGATTTTAATAATGTGTTTTCTATTTTCACCACTGCTTATCTTGGTCTGGACGCAGAGTACAGAGCCTATCCAGGTATACGCTGGGAACGGGTGATTTCTAAAGTTTAATTTAGCATGTTCTGATCTGGCTTGCGACTCTTCCTTGGGCCTTTCCTTAGAGAACACAGGATGCCGGTATACGCAAACCCTGGACAGGACACTAGTCCATAGCTGGGCTTGAAAAGGTCACTGCTGCACCGCTGGGGAATGATCCCAATCCCAATCCTGTCTGCACCACCATATCTCAAACTTAGGCCAAACTTAGCCCAACTGCCACACTTTTCGCAAATAGGAGGGTTGTCTAAAGCCTTAGCCAGAATTGAGTAGAAATCCAGAGGTTTACCCTAGACGGGGCAGCAGTCCATTACAAGGTCTCAGTAAAGCAGCAAAGGTATTTGACTTGGCCACCAGTAACTGTCATTTAAAGCAGTTTTTTGTCTGGCGTCTGCATGTTCTTGCTGTGTCCAGGTAGGTTTACTTTGGGTAAATAAGAATTTGAATGCATTCATGACTTCATTTTTTACTTACTTTATATAATCTAATGTACTAATAGTCAATACATTATAAAATTATGTAGACATTCTGAACTATAAGCTATTAAAAACATGGAGAATCCTTCACTATTTTATTTCCCCTATTATTTATTTACAGCTCTCAAAAACTTTAGTGACTCTCATAGTGCTAAACTGCGCTGGCTACTGGCACCAAATAAAACTGCACTTAAGGTGAGGGGAGAGCTTAACAAGAAACAGACAACTAAACTAACTTCAGTGTTGTTATAGTAAAACTGCTTCTTGGCTAGTAGTGTTAGGCTCTGTGTCATGTGTTAAGACCAACACGTCTCCAAGTATCACTTTCATATAAGGAGCACCCACAAAGACGTTTGTGTTATGGTATACTGTGCTTCTACTGGGTGTTGGTGTGATATAGGTTGTACATGTAGTATGGTGTCACTCTGCTATACCCTAGATTTTAAAGAAGAACTTCCACTGGATAAAATCCACACAGATAACCTAAATCTTGTTTGCCTTAGACAGTCCACCCCCTGCTTAATTTATATGGTCTCAAGCTGTGATGGGTTTTATTTGTAGCATGTTTTGAGATCCTCAAAGCCAGCTGTACAAACAAGCCTACATAAAACACCAACTGCACTCATATACTTGCCGGAAAATACAGGAATGTGCCTTATAATGCTGAGACCTGAGACCAGAGACCTGGTTGTATTAGTAAATCTTCTGTTTAAAGAAATGGTTTTAAAAGCTTTTTGCATAAAACAGTTTTCTTACCTGAAGTCTAGTTATTTCAACCATATTAGTATAGACACAGTTACATGTAATTTCTCTCAGCAGCATGATGTGCACTGATATGCTTAAGCATCTGACCAACATGTGTTGCATTGCCTTCTGTGAAGCAGGACATAACCTGGATTAGACTTTTGACTGAACATTACCATAGTCACACAGACTTTTTATACAATGGCAATGTCAATATTATGGGTAATTTTAGAAGAAAACATTGTGCTAACAACATATAAAAGCATCACAGAGTGCACTGACATGCACTTAATAATTGTACAACTAGAAAACTGTCAGTAATCAGTAATCGAGTAAACATGCATTTGAGTAATCAGACAAAGGAAAACCCTCTGTGTTTACATGACTCAAGTAAATCATATTTCTACTTTACAGCTATCCAATAATCTCATATAAGGATATGATTTTACTGCTTCTTATGGGGGAAAGTGCATCAGAATCTGCCCTATGTATTCATGCTTTGTACCATGAAACTAAATACAAAATCAACCGAGTACATACACAGAAATGTTCCTGCAGCAGCACATATAAAACTTTGATCCTACCGATAACAAAACACTTCAGGTATTTGGTAACATGGTACAATAAGAGGCTTATAGTTGCCTACTATAACTCAGAGTGATCTACAGAAGTGCTCCTTTGAATAAAGTGTCTTTATTGTTAAACACGGGTGAACAGGGCAACTAAGTTTGTTCTCTTCACATATTTCAGCTAACCAAGTTATGGGTCAAGAGCAGGGTTGGTGACCCTAGACCAAAGTGGGTTAAGAACCTTGATCATGGGACTAAAAATGGCAGCTTGGTGTAGCCAGTGATTGAACCCCCAACCTTTCAAGTCACAACCCAGACCTGTAACCACCGAGCCAGTCCTTGCCCTAACAAAAATAGCCTACAGTCCAAGAAGATCATTTAAATACAGTAAAACCATGTTAGCAAGTATTGTAGGCATGAGTAGGACTGGAACAACCAGTACACCTTAACACACCTTAAAATGTTTCTGCTGTTTTATGTTATGTGTCACGTGGTAGTGCATGTATTTAATTTTTGAATGCGTACGTAAGTGCACAGGCAATCACAAATACTCAACCCAAAATTCAATCAACTTTTCAACAAAAACAACTTTTGATTAAAATCTTGTTTTGAATTGAGGATTTAACAGTGGGATAATCAAGCAAATGAACAAATAAAAAGAACGATAAAGTATTTTACATCGTTACCCTCTTATTAGGTGATGATCACCTGCCGGAGCCAAGGTTATCACTGCTACCAGCCCAATATTTACTTGATGGTTGTCAGAGCAGGCTAATAATCTGGCATTTAAGATGCAGAATCATAGCTAAAATGAGTGCACAGTAATTTTCATTTTGGTTCACTTACAATTACTCACCTTTTACTTCAACCTCTGACTGCAGGTTAGAAATGAAACACAAAAAAGCAAAGGGAGATTAAACTCATTAAAGATATATGCTGGGCTCATTTTAAGTATTACCGTGATGTAAGCAAGGCACGACTACGTGATGGCAACAAGCAAGGCCAATACACCGGTTCCCCTTTTTATTATTGTCATGTTTAGGGCTTTGACTGGCAGGGCAGGTGAAAGAGCTGTACAGTATGGAGTCTTTAACAGGCTTACTACCAGCCACTGAGAATAACCACCCCAAGCTATCATTCTAGCTTACAAAGTTTGATTCCAGACGGTTGTGACATTCATTCATGCCCTGCAACTCCCAGCATGGGGTGTCTAAAAGGTCCCAGGGTTCAAGACAGAATTTATTACAATTGTGCAGTGCAAAATTTCGACATACAAGAATATCCAATAGTGTCTGTATCAATCTGTGGTTCTTTCCTCTATTTCTAGATCATTTCCTTTAAAGAGTTTATATAAGTTTAGTTTATTTACAAATAGCAAAGGAGCAAATCCAAGATCATAGGGATTGTTCACATTGGTCGCATGCTTGCAAAAGAAAAACATGTGAAGGCTGGAAAATTACAGCGCTTCTCCATCCCTTTTAAATTATGTAACTACATAAGAGGAGAGTTTCAAACATAAACTTTTTTTTGTTTGAGATGCCAGAGACTCCTTGGGAGAACTGAAGCTCTTGGGTAGCAGAGTCAAGGGTAAAAGTACCATTCCTTAAGACCACCCAGAATTTACACATGCTCATGCTCCTACGCACAACAAGCATAGGCAATGTGCAGGACAGAATATGAAGATTAATGGTGGGTGTGATACCACTAGAAATTAGAAGACTTCAACAAGGATTCCAAAAACTTGGTACATACTGTATACTCTACATAGCCAAAAGGCTGTCTTAGAAATCATCATCAAACACATGGGAATTTGTTAAAAGTTTGTGCTCTATTGCTGCTACAACAGCCTTTAAGAAGGCTTTTGTCTTGATTTTGAAACATGACTGTGAAGACACTGAGGTTGAACACTGTCAATCCATTTCTTTATTTGTTTTGTTTTAGGATGCCAGGGAAAACATTGATGAACTGATTTGTTGAAGGCTGAACCTATGAAGTGTCATATTAACAGTAACAAAGGTGTTCAGTAAATCCTATTCAACTGCCACTGTTTGTCTAAAGATATTTCAGAACTCTATGCCTCACATAATCAACCTGTCAGCAAGAATGTGGCTGAAACAACGAAAAATTACTAGTAAGAAGCAGTGCCAGATGATGTAATACTTTATGTAATACTGAAGCTGGTGATTTAAACACTATGACAGTCATGATATAACAAATATATCCTGTTTCAACCTGCTTAACCAGGTCAGGGTGATAAGGGGTCAAGAGTTTCCTGAAAGCAAGTATGAGTGCACTCTGGATGAGGCTCCAGTCCATCACAGGACTCAGCAAAGGTGGAATTGTTGTTGGGCACATTCTCCAGTCTCCCCTTATTGAGACACAGACAAACACGCCTGTTTGACCCCTGACCAGGAAGACCAGAATGTACCGAGGGCTTAAACTCTGGTTGAGTTACTGTAATAGTGGGATATAGAATTGCCACTGAGCACCCTAGCCCTTTGATCAAGCTTCCTCTATGAAAAAGGTCAACTTGGCATCCTGATAAAGCTGCAAGTTGCTGCTATTTCTCAGGTGTAGGAGGAGGACACAATAAACCTGCTTTTTGTGTGTGTGTGTTTAAATAATGCTTACAATTTTCCACTTGTCTCCGAATGAAGAGATATGAAATAATGATATACAGTTGATACCGGATAATTGGATCACCGGTTAATGGGACCAGCCGCTTATTCGGACCAAATCCTAAAGTACCGAGACAAATCCTATTAAATACATGTAATGTTATTCGCTTATTTGGACCAAAATTCCGCTTAATCGAACCAAAGAACATGTCCAGTATGTAATGTCTGTGATAAAACTCTTAGTCTCTACTCGAAAACTCTCGAGTTTCTCCCCAGCCCTCTACTGCCACCTACAGGTCTTTGCTTAACATTTCCATTTACTACAAAAAAATCCACAAGTCGCCACTTAGCCACAGCAAAAGCCGTCAGATCACACTGGATAAGTTCTTCAAACGTTGACTGGAATTTAGTAAGAACTTGTTTTTTACAGTATTATACTTCGCATGCTGAGTACCTATATATTGTGTTGTAGATCATTTCGAAAAACTTGTTTGCAAATTTATTTTATAATGAATAAAGTTGGTAAGCAACAGTAGTTCTTATTTGTACGTTCGCTAGACGTGTAAATCGTACAATAAAGGTTTAATAAACATTCCATAGCACGTCCCGTCTTGTAACATACGGCATGTTCGTTTAATTGGACCAGCTGGTTATTAGGACCAAAATGGCCACGTCCCGATGTGGTCCGATTAACCAGAATCGACTGTACGTTGAACCAATTGGTCATTAATAACCATAAGACTTGTTTATAAGGGAGTTTGAACGCCTCTCATGTTCTTCAGCCTTGGTGGACGTACATGGCACCTCGAGTCTTAAAGCCCAAGCCAAATTTAAGCCGCAAGTCTTTTTTGATTCTGTCGAGTCAAACTGCAAGTCGTCAAAGGTATAACTCGAGCCCAAATCACGCGACTGGAGTCCACAGCTCTGCTTTCTCCAATGAAAAGTGTTTTCCTAAAACATAAATATTTCATCTGAAACGCTGTAAATTCAGACCTGTTTTTGGGGCTTTGTCAAACGAGGTTTAAAACAAGCCCCCAAAAAGTGAAACCCTCCATCACACCCTTTTAAAAACAGCCCTAATTATGAGTGTTTAATTTAGAACCAGTTCCTCCTGATTAATCCTGACTTTAAATCATTTGAGTTGACGTATAATGGATGGAAACCATTAAGAAGGAAAACACAAAGGCTGGACTTTAATGGAGATGCCGCGGTGCTGTGGTGGTTCCTTGCGAGAGCTGAGGTCATTGTCTCCCTCGACGTATTCCCCTGCTTAATGAAGTGACGGCAGTAAAGAGTTGCAGCTCGGGGAGCTGGGTGGAGGGAGTCTTGTCTCACGGCTTGGTGAGTTTGCTCTGCAGGAAGCTGGTTCTGACCGGGTCGAGCCTCCTCATCACCTCTTCTTTGCCTCCACTTGAAAGCGTACAGTGAGTATTTAATCTTTGTGTCTCTTAGCCTTAGCTTCTGAATGGAAAAAAAAAAAGGAGGCTTGAGTGCGTCGGACAGTTCTTTGAGCGCTTGGTGCCTCCTAAATCATCAGGCCTTCCTGTGACGTGAGCTATTTCCCAGAAGGTGTTTCACGCGTTCGGTTCTGTAAGAGGCATTGTATTGATTTTCCTAAAAGTTGTTTTTTTGCTGTACACGTTTCGAACCGTTATCAGCAAGGATCGTATTGATGGAAAGGATTTCACACGCTCCGCTCCAAACCGGTGATTAAACGACATTAAAGTCGTGCTCTGGCGGTGACACGTCGTGTTTAGATGCCTCCTGGCACAGCCTGGCTGCGGAGGATTTTTGCAGGGTGATGTCAATAAATATTCCCCCCAAAAAAAGATTATTAGTCCAAAACGAGCAGAGCTCTTGGCAGAGACGAGCAGGTCACTGCCTGAAAGCCGTCAGCTTGGAAATGAGCAGATTGCTTGTTTATAGAGGTTGAAACATTCAGAAGAAACATATCTTCGGTTTGATCCCAGGAGCCAGGCCTAATTAGAACCAAATGGCTCAAACGCGCTACGGCAGAGCAGAACACGTCTTTACGAAGCCTGGCAAGTCGCTCGCCGTTTGTCAGCTGTACTCGGTGGCTCATGGCTCATGAATGCGTTTCACAGACACCCGACCTGGAGGAAGCGGCCATCCTTTGAGGCCTTGCTTATCAAGCCATCAAACACGCATGTCGGGTTCGGTACGGTTCTGGATTCATGTCAGGTTCCGCCGCTTGTACCGATACCTTATGTTATATAATGATGGGTGTCTTGGTCAGGCAGGAGCAAATAAAGGAGAACAGTATAAATGGATAAATGGTATCATAACCATATATGAGATCAGTAAATGGAGCCAAAAAGTTCTAATTTGTATCTGTTACCCCATAATACTCTTTCTCACTGATCTTCATTCCAGCCTTTGTGAGTTTTACCATATCTCTGTCTTTTCACCCAGTTCTCCTTTTGAAAAAAGTATTTCTCGGTTGCTACCCTTCAGAAGATTCAACTTTGCTCAAGTGTAAGGGGAGATCACAGTTTTTTAATACTGCATACAAATTCCCTGTATTTTGCCTGAATAATATAGAGACAAAACATAAGGCATATCTAATCTAATGGTGGCCTAATACTTTTGCACAGTAGATTTACAGCATTCAGCAGACGCCCTTATCCAGAGAGACTTACAATGAATACAGTTTTTACATGTGGGTTACAGGGCTTGCTCAGGGACCCAACTGTGGCACAGGTGGGATTTGAACCCTGGATCTTCTGGTTCTGATCCATAGCCCAGTACCTTAACCGCTAGACCACCACAGTCCCCACGTGTTCTTAACCCCACCTTATTTCATGTATATCTACTACTACGACTGTGGTAGCAAAGCTAAACTATGGACCAGAAGGTGCTGGGTTCAAGCCCAAGCAATGTCATACTGCCATTGTTGGGCCATCAAGCAAATCTCTTGCCCCTTAATTGCTTTAATTATTAATTGCAGGATTGCACGAGTCCTATTTTACCGCCTTGATTTGAATTCTGTTATCACCCCTGCTTTACAGAGAGCAGCAAAAAGCCAAACTGATCTACGTGATTGACACCAACTTTTAATTTTTGTCGTCTTCCCTGGTAATATCTTTGGCCCGCTTTCCGAGACTCCGAGTCAATATTTCTCCGATGTCCCAGACTAAATAAATCAGAGAAGACTTCATTAGCGTGCTGTTTCGTTACAAAGGCGCAGCAGGTGAAACCGGATCACGTTCCCGAGCAAATAAACGCGTTTCACGGGTCAACGCCGATGAAAAGGCAACCCGAGGAACGCAGACAAAATACAGGCTTCATTGAGCCTAAAATTTCCTAATTTTAGAAAATTAATTTGATGAGAGATGGGTGTTGGCTCTGGACACCTAGATGAGCTTAGATAAAATGTTTTAACATTTTCTCCTGGTTATTTTATTAAGTGTGGTATTCGTTTTATAATGAGATTAATAAAATGTGATAGATTTTACCTCGTGTGTAGTAAGGTCCATATTTTTCCTGTTGGTTCTCGACTGAGTTTTAAGTCGTCCTAAGTTACGGGCCTCAGGTGTCCCAAGAAATCTTTGCTCTCAAAGACCTAGATTACACTACACAGAGCCAAAAGTTTGTGGACACCCAAACACCCATTTTCGCCACAAAAGTCTGTTAATATACAGCTACCGGTGTACAAGGGTGTTTAAAAATAGCATTTGCACCCAAAAAGGTGCTTGGGTCCAGACCAAGAACATACATTTGGGTCACTTATGTCTGAATATGCTACATTTCTGTATGTGAAAAGTCCTGAGGGTGACATTTTTAACATAGTTATGTACAACTTAACTTAAGTCTTAAGTCTGCCATTTGGGATGCAGCCAGAGCCCCAAATCATAAATGGACCACCACCATACTTCACAGTCAGTAATGCATTCTTTAATTTTCCAAAGGCACCAAAGAAAGAATGTCCTAAAAATCTTTGTTCCATAAGATCACGGCGCCTGAAATCAAAGTACGTCTGATTTCTCTTTTTCTTCACGTTTAAGTTAGAAAATCAACAAACGCTTGGCATAAGACTAAGTTCGATTCATTTTCCTTTGATTTCGAAACAGTCAGCCTGCAGTCTTCTCTTATTTTTCGTTTCGTTTGCTTCACAGAGTCTCTGGATTTGCTAAATTCGTAGGCATCCCTGCGCCCTGCTATTTTGGAATCTAATAAAACGCTTGTACTCCGCAGAACGCTGTCAGGCCTATACCGAGATGATGAGTCATAACTGATTGAGCTCCGTTTCTCGCCAAAGAGCAAAAACCAAAACACATTCCTCTCTCACATGCACACATCATAGCCAGCGTGACACCCGTCCAACAGCAACAACCGCCAGAAATAGGCTTTGCTCTATTTTGGTCTGCTTATTTTTAGCCAAAAGTGGCATTGGATTGCGAACCGATCAGGTCACCGCGTATGGTTTTGCTCCAGCTCATGATTCACGTGAAGTATGCGCTGACGTTATTCGTGTTTAGCTCTCGTTCCCGACGTGGCCTGACATTTCGTTCCATGTCCAATCAATTGACATAATTAAATTTTAACAACAGAACGTCTGTCGGGACGGATTTGCGTCGTGTAAGGCTGGCCAATGGAAGACGTGCTGCCTTGCCCTCCATTACGTTTTCACGTACGAGGTCCTCATCCGAGAGGGAGAAATCAAAAGTAGAAAGCAGGGTTATCGAGTCCACTGCAGTCCACGTCCAACGGCAAGAGCTTTAACAAGTTTCATAATATTCTGGATCCCTTTTTGAGTCTTCCATGGTATATTCCTTATATTTCCTTTGCTATCCTTATTTTTTTTAATCTTTATCCCTTTTCCTTGTCGCTATTACCCCATTTGGGCTTGGATAACAGCTTAGATAAGAGAAGATAATAGAAATCTGTCAATTGCTAGAGAAATAAACCTGACTTTCTCTTTTGAGTGACTTTCCAACGACTCCCCATGAGCCCCCGGGATAAACAATACTCACTGTTTACTACGTTCTAGCAAATCTTTTCCAGCCATGTTCTGAGCTATGACTTACAGCATAGCTATGTTACACACAACAGCAGTAGCTCAGACATGTATACATTCTCCAGCCGTGAAAGCCCTAAGCCCTGGTTTACTCAGAGCCCAAATAAACAGTGCTAATTTGCACAAGCAGTCAAGGGGCGTGCTCAGACAGCCCAACGTTTTCTGCGTTAAATCAAGGGGCTGGAGGGTTGCACGGACGCCTGATGACGTTCCGCGTTTTTGTTTATCCAACGCGTTGACAAATTGGGTCGGCTTACAAGGGGGTGCCAAAACTTTTGCACAAGACTGCGCATGGCTGGGATTAAATGTAGAAATGACAAAATCACAAGGGGGCCCTAAAGGCTCGAGATCAAGCCCATTTCACTCAGATGCACTGGAATCTGGATTATACTCCTTATAAGCGTAAAAACAAACAGTGCACAGGGGGCGCTCACGAGCGAGCTGGTAAAGGAGGGCGGTATTGAAACAAAGCCAGTCGATCTCAATCACTCACTCCTGGGGCTGCTTGGAGCAGAGATGGGCACTCGAGTGCGCGACTCGAATCGAAGTCGCACTTAAGTCGCCTAGAAAAAGACTTCAGACTTGACAAACTCGTCCCTAATGACTCTCGACTCGACTGGGACTCGACGGTCCAAAATGACTGGTGAACATTAAGAGTCGGTCCGTTATCCAGGCACTGTGTGCCAAAGTTATAGAAAAAATACTTTCTTTGTGTGTAAATGTTGCCATTTTTCCGTAATTTTATTGAGGTGATTTGGGACGCAGCCCTTGTCTCGTGACCTATCACAACATCCGCTTATCGCCAGCGGGAAATCGAAGAGAAGCGTCAAATGTAAACAAACAAGGGTAGCATGGCTTCGGCTGAAGTACCGGAATTAAAAAATTATTAGATATAACCAAAGGGTGGCAACATGTAACATGTTTTAAAATGTTTAGGAGAGAGAAAAGAATAAAGAAATAGTCTTTTTTGGGGTAAAAAAATGCATAGAATAAAAAACAAAAAAGAAAAAGGAAGCATTGGAGTAAAAAATAGAGTTGTGTTTTACACAAAGTTCATCTGCTGTCTTTTTGAACAAAAAAAAAAAAAAAAAAAAAAAAATTTATATATATATATATATATATATATACACAGTATATGTGTGTGTATTTTTAATCATACACTTAAATATGTTGTATTGACTTTAGACTTAGACTCTAATTTGTCAAGTTACGGGACTTTTACGGGACAGTCTGCAATACTTCAAACACCACGCCTGGCCTAGGAGCTGAACTCTGAACCTACAAGTTCTAAGCCCAGTACCTTAACCACTAAGCCGCCACTGTGCCACCGAACAGGTCCCGTCCCAGCTAATCACCAGCAGCTGCCAGAGATATTAATACCACGACTGGATATCTCCAGGGATGTACGGACACGCCAATTCTGCCCCGATGCCGTCCTGCTGTCGGGCACCGTCTGTTTATTTACATTCGCTGACTGATTTCATTTGCGACCGAGCTAACATCACATTTTTGCAGCATAAACAAACTGGTGCAAGACGTCTGGATTCGGTTTAGCCCTAACAAAGTCGTTTCGTCTATCGATAAACAGGACTACTTTATGCAAAGGCGACGAGCGGCCCCCAAGCTCTCTGAAAGATGACATGTAATAGGTGGCTGGACTTGTTATTAAATCATCATGAAGCCGAGGGCCTTCAAATCTCAGCTATTTAAACAATGCACGCCGATTACGGGTCGGTCAGCCCCGAAAAAACTTTGGATGTACGGTAGGGGCCAACATTCTGAGACCACTAGAGCGTAGGATGTGGTCCTGTTTGGACCTTTGTGGAGAAGGATTCATACATTCGTTGTATTTATTTGGGCACTTAAAAAGACAGAAGGTCAAGCATTCAGGGACATCGCGAGATGCTCTCTGGAATATTGTGACATCATGCTGGGAGAACGTGGATCATGGGATCTGAGGAACTCGGAGAGTCCAAGCAGCTTGAGTGCACGATGTTAGTAGTGTAAGCAGGAGAACATACCAAATGATAATCAATTATGATATTTTTTCTTTTTGAACTTTACATTTTTTTTTTTTACATTTTTAAGCTGTTTACAGGATTTGGAATGGAAAGAAATGTCAAGAAACGTGAAAAACAAAAGTCATTTCTAATTTTCACCCGTTGGTCCGTCCTAAACGAAACGGGGTATACGCTCGGCACGTAATAGAAATATGAGCCACGATTAGGGAGTGCAAAGACGAAAGATGATGTCACATGATTATTCTGCAGTGCTGCTGGAGTCATGTTCCAGTCCAATGGTTACCAATGGTCTAGTCCAATGGTTACCCCAACCCCCCCCCCAACACACACACATATACACACACGTTTAAGAAAAGCTGTCCTGTTTCAGCCGATATTTCTCGGACAAAAATTCATCCTAAACACAAATAAGTCACATCAACATTCACTCAACATCAACACAACATCAACATCAACACTCAAATTCCAATGATGTCATTATGAGCAAAACACCAGAATTTGACCAGGGGTGCCCAAACTTTTGCCAGGCTACGTTTCCCTGAAATGAAATAAATGCATAATCCAGAGGTTACAACATGAGTCATGGTTTAAGATCGAGCCCATTTCTGGGCTAAATATAACCCTGTGAGTGGTCAGTATGTGAGAGCGCAGAAGATCACGAGAAGTGTGATGTGTAAACGCAGTGTGGACGCTCGCTTGACTCCGTCTCTCTCCGGTGATCACCCAGATCCTCCAAAAGGTTCCTGTTTTGACATTTTGCCCATAAATTCCTCCCAGTTGAAGCAACAATATTGTTTCGTCTCAGATTCCCTTGAAAAAGACCCAGAAAGGTCTGGTCCTGAACGAATGCTGTCAAAAAGTGGATCCATTAGCTTTTATGTGGGAGCTATTTCGGGACAGGGACGCATCTTTGCCGAACTGAAATGACTCTGATTTAAAAGAGAAAAAAGAAAGAGACAGAGCAAACAGCAGCAGTGAGAAGGTTTATGGGCCGACAGGTCATGGAGATACAGCGTACGGATGACTTCAGCTCTGGGCTCGAAACGAAGCTGCTCTGTGTATTACAGCGGGGTTGTAAAAAAGATCTGTGTAAGCATTGTAAAATCTGAATTGAATTGAACTGAATTGAACTTGTTTTAGTTTGTTAGTTAAGTTTGTAGTTGGCCAGTTTTTAAGACGATTTTGAGATTTACTGGTTTAGCACTGGGTTCGCTGTGTAGCGTGTTGGTTGGCTGGTTGGTTAAGTCGGTTAGTAGTTAGGCTGGTTGGTTGGGCTGATGGTAGCTGGATTGCTAGGTGGTTATGAGTTTATTAGTTGTTTTTTGTTAGCTGGATTGCTACATTTACATTTAAATTTACAGAATTTAGCAGACGCATTTATCCAGAGCGACTTACAACTGATGCAATCTTACAATCCAAGCTATTGTAGGTTAAGGGCCCTTATTTTGAATTTTTTATTTTTTTTTTGGGGGGGGGGGGTGGAGGTTTGTTGGGTTGATTTGAGAGTTGTTTTGACATAAACGTTGACGTTGTTTGTTCAGGCGTTAATTTGATAAGGTGATTTGTTGGTCAACTAGCTGTTTAGGTCAATCATTTGAAGTGGATAATTAGTTTTTTGGAGATGGGTCGATTAGTTGGTCTAGTTGATCAGGGCTAGTTCTTATTTGTTGACTAACATACAGTGCATCCGGAAAGTATTCACAGCGCTCGACTTTTTCCACATTTTGTTACGTTACAGCCTTATTTCAAATTGTATTAAATTAATCTTTTTCCTCAAAATTCTACAC
>JAVSBV010119347.1:0-19518 GCA_033117975.1 Parotocinclus spilosoma | reverse complement strand
TCTCTCTCTCTCTCTCTCTCTCTCTCTCTCTCTCTCTCTCTCTCTCTCTCTCTCTCTCTCTCTCTCTCTCTCTCAAGTAAAAAATCTGTGAAGTGAGGTTGTTAGAAGCGGGGTGAAAGTGCCCCCACCCTTTCTCTTCTCTCTCTGTCTCAGAGTCTGAGCAAAGCACCCCCTCCCTTACCGGAGAGTGTGTGCGGGGTCCTGTTGAAAAAAGGAAAATACATTGAAAAAATAAAAACCAGTACAGAACTTGAGAAGTCTTGAGTTTCTAACTAAATCAGTTCTAAATTAGACAACGTAGTTGTAATATTACTAGATTAAAGACTTTAACACATTATTAACAAATCTATAAAAATGAATAATCTACCAACAGTAGTTCTTGGTTCGAAAAATCCAGATCTTGCAACAAAAATCTTAAAGATCTCCAGAAAATGGAACAAACGAACGACCGATTTCGAGATAAAATGGCCAGAACATGGTAGTTTTGACACAAATTTGTGTGAACATATGGAGATTAGAATCCAAGATTATAAGCCAAAAGATAAATCCAAGAAAAGAAAAGAAAAAAGAGATTTGGAGATGAAAATACTGAAACTTTTTAAGGATGAAGGTCAAAACTACAGAAGTAATTTGAGACAAAAGTTAATCGAACTAAAACAACATGGTGAGGCAGACAATGATGCTTTAAAACCAGCAGGACTTTATCCATCATTGTCAGGAACATTAAAAGTTACAGGTGACTTTGATTACAACCAAGATGACATCGATCAGGGAGTACCAATGAGCCTTTGTGATATCCCACAGCAAAGCAGCGTGCGAGCTGACAATATAATTTCTCCAATCGAGATACAACAAAATTCACCAAAACATTGTAGCACAAAAGTGAATTTTGCAACAGAAAATGGACAAAGGTCCCCACAAGGAGCATGTGGAATAAAGATGGTGCAGCCATCCAGAAGGAGTAAGATTATCGACTGCTACGCAGAACATTGTGAAAAATTACAAGATTCTTATTGGACAGATACTGGACGTGGCCGAGCTGAAATGAATGAAATTAATCTGATAGCTATCGAGGAAGAAATTGATAAACACATCCAAAATGCTGATGATGAGAAAGAAGAACCTGTGCCAGGACAGAGCAATGTAAACAAAAAAGGAGAACAAAACAGAAGACAATACGATTTGAGGTACAGACCCAACATACGCCCACCTGACAGGTACACCGATGCTAAACAACTACCAATCCTTGTTAAAGGAAACACAGCCCACTATGTTCCTTGGGCCTCTGTGGACCTGGTCGGACTCGTTTCGCGATTGCCAGATATTCATGAAGGGGCTAATAAATGGATTACAGCTTTTGAGGAAGCTACTGTGGGTAAACTTTTGGCCCTTGGAGACATTAAAGCTGTATGGGCCCAATGCTTTGGAGCCCCAGCTATGGAAAACATCTTAAGACAAGATTATGCATGGATGCTTAATCAACGAGCTGATGGAGTTGAATTCAACACATTTCGAACTGTCCTTTGGAGGATTTTGCGAGCAGAGTATCCAGCGAGGGTGGATCCCAAAGCGCTGAAAGGTGATGCACTGAAGGACAATGAAAATCCAGCAACATACATTTCAAAACAACTGAAGAGGTGGAGACAAGAAACTGAGGAAGAACTTGAAAACAGTCCAGTGCTCACAACTCTGTTTCGAAACTCCATTGTTGAGGCTATGCCAACCCCTGTGAGAGACAAACTCGAAGACGTTGTGGGACTAACGTCAATGCCACACAGAGAATTTAGAGATCATGTGGAGCATGCTGTGGAAAAACACAGAAAGGATGAACAAAAAATCGCTGAACAAGACAAAAACATACAACGAAAGCTGTCTCAATTACAACTTGGAGAGTTTAAAGATAAAGGCAAAGCCAAAGCTCAGGCTACGGTGCTGAGTTTGGAAAAAGAGACAATAACTCCAACTATGCCAACACCACCCCCTCCTCTTGAAACAGCAAGCACATACCAGATGTACACTCCAGTCTTACAAACGGCCCAAGCACCACAGCCAGTGGTGAACGTCTATCCTCAGCCATGGACCTCAAGGGGGTATGGACCTCGAGGAGGACGAGGAAGAGGCCTTACATGGACAAATAGGGGTCGCGGTGGCGCCCCTAGATGGTCTGGAGCTTGTTGGACATGCAATGAACTTGGACATCGTGCTGACCAATGTCCATATGGAAATGCACCAGCCAGAGGGCGACTGCGAGGTGGGGCCCGCTCGGGTCAAAATAGGGGTCCAATAACAACACCAAATCTTGGTTACTAGGGCTGCCCAGAGAACCAAAAAGGGGAGTGTCAGTACCCAGTAATCAGCCTGGGTGCTGAAGATGAACCAATTTTAAATGTCCAAATTGAAAACAAAGAAACACCAATGTTGGTTGACACAGGAGCAACACACACTTGTATAAATACTAAGTATGCAAAGCACCTCCCCATGTCTGATAAATTTGTATCAACAATAGGGTTCTCGGGTATAAGTCAATTAATCCAAATGACGGCTCCTGTGCAATTAAAAATTGAAGACAATGAAATTAAAATACCAATCCTTGTTTCTGATCAGACACCAATTAATTTATTAGGAAGAGATGCAATGTGTAAATTAAAAATAAAAATATGGTGTTCACCTCAGGGTGTGTATGTTGAAAAAGAAGGTCTGGATCTACAAATGAACATGCAAAAACATGAAGCTAAAGTTTATTGGCTTGGTAACATTGACAACTCAGTTAAAGAAATAATGTCAAAATGGGAAAAATACATTCAAGTTCAGATCCCAGAAGCTAAAAAATCTTTAAAAGACTTTCATTGTACAATGTACTATGACATCTTAAAAAGCACACAGTTTGAAGAACAATGGGATAACAGAACTCAAGGAAAAACAGTGAACCTTGTGACCCAATACATTGTTATTGGAGAACAAGGGGCAGCTGCAAATGTGGAACAAAATGATTTCATTTCAGAATGGTACAATGTTCCAGAATCTGTACCACACATAACATTGTTTGTAAATAAAAACTTCCAAGCAAAAGATCTTGGACCAATGATGAAAATCTCAACTGAGATAAAATGGGAAAACACAGATAATCCATTAATTTTGCAATCAAAGGATGCAACAATGATTAAAATCCTATGTGAAACATCAATGACTGCAAAACCACAAGTGGTAACAGTACCAGTTAATGATTCAGGTTTAACAGAACAAATAAACCAATCAAAAGAAGATCCAATTGTTCAGGACATGTTGAAACATGTCCCTGAAATAATTTGGTCAAAACATGACACAGATGTAGGATTAGTTAAATCTGCAAATCCATTTGTAGTGGAACTAAAGCCAAACGTGAACCTTCCATTCCGTCCTCAGTATCCGTTAAAGGAAGAGGCAGAAGAAGGTATCAGTAAAACTATTGAAGGATTGTTAAAAGCAGGAGTTTTAGTGGAAACCAAAAGTCAATGTAACACTCCGATTTTTCCAGTTTCAAAAGTAGACAGGTCAAAGTATCGTCTCGTTCATGACCTACGTGTAATCAATCAAATCGTCCAGGATGGACCAGTGGAAGTTCCTAATCCACATACTCTTTTAACAGCGATTCCAACCGACTCACAGTTTTTCACTGTGATCGATCTTTGTTCAGCATTCTTCAGCATTCCTTTAGCAGAAGAATCACAACATTTGTTTGCATTCACATACAGAGGTAAAAGGTACAGTTACACTCGATTACCACAAGGGTTCAAACACAGCCCACATGTCTTCAACCAAGTCCTCAGAAGTGATGTTGAAGATTTAAAACTTAACAGTACTTTGTTACAATATGTGGATGATTTATTAATTTGTGCTCCAACTTTGGAAGATTGCCATAAAGACTCTATAAAAGTTCTAAAAAGACTAGCTGATGGAGGCTACAAAGTCTCTAAGGAAAAGATTCAATATTGTCAAACACAAGTTGAATATTTGGGAAGACAAATCTCACAAGGAACTATTGGCATTTCACCATCTCAACTAGAAGGTGTTAGTAAAGTTCCGTGTCCAAACACGGTAGGAGAAATGATGAGGTTTTTGGGGATGACAGGATTCAATTCTGATTGGATAGAAAATTATGCAGAGAAAACAACACCACTTAGAGAACTGATGAAAGAATCAGGACAACAAACTCTAAAATCTCTGTTAAAATGGACAACTGAAGCTAAAATAGCTTTTGAAACACTAAAACTTGAAATGCAGATGGAACCAACACTGGCAATGCCAGACTATGACAAACCATTTTATCTATACGTGGCAAACAGGAAAAACATGTATGTATCAGCAGTACTGATGCAAGAGACATGTACAGGTCGGAAAAAGCAAGCAATTGCTTACTACAGTACCAAACTTGACAATGTAGCTCAAGGCTGGCCACCATGCTACCAAGGGCTAGCAGCAGTCTACCATGCTTATGAGAAAGCTTCAACCATAACGATGGGGTATCCTGTAATAATACTGACACACCATAAAATTGTGGAACTAATAAACCAAGGGAAGTTTGTTGTAACACAGGCAAGATGCTTACAGTACATGGTACTTTTAACGTATCCTGACATTAGCATTCAAAGATGTGAAACCTCAAACCCAGCTAATGTGATTCCTCTCGAAGGAGAGGGAGAACCACATGAGTGTGTTGCAGAAACAATGAAATACACAAGACTAAGACCTGACTTGGAGTCAACTCCAATGACAAATGCAGAAGTGACTTATTTTGTAGATGGATCGTGCTTTAGAGATCACATGGGAAACCATGCAGGGTTTGCAGTGGTTAAACAGGAAGGTGAAAACTTTGTAACAGTCAAAGCAGAAAAGTGCGAGCAGCCGTGCTCAGCACAACTGGCAGAATTAAAGGCCTTGACAGAAGCATGTAAACTAGCAAAAGGAAAAGTGGCTAATATATTTACAGACTCAGCCTACGCACAGGGAGTCTGTTATTTGTTCGCTGCTGTGTGGAAGCAGAGAGGCTTCAAAAGAGCAGATGGAAGCCCGGTGCAGCACAAAGATCAACTGAAGGAGTTGATTGCTGCTATGATGCTTCCTTCTAAGTTAGCAGTGATTAAGTGTCAAGCACACCAGAAGGGTAGTGCAGTGGTCACAAGAGGAAACAATGCTGCAGATGAAGCTGCAAAAAGTGTTTCTAGGTGCCAGATGGCTATCTTGGCACCTGTAGTGTCTATTGAACCTGTTGTAACACCAGAAGACTTCATTTTGATCCAACAAGAAGCAAACTACTGTGAACGTGCATTTTGGGCACGAAGAGGTGCAACCATGAGTGAAAAAGGTTTGTGGCGGGCACCAGATGGCCGCCTAGTGGTACCAGTAACTTTGT
Organism: Parotocinclus spilosoma; assembly: GCA_033117975.1. Lineage (NCBI taxonomy): Eukaryota > Metazoa > Chordata > Actinopteri > Siluriformes > Loricariidae > Parotocinclus > Parotocinclus spilosoma. The sequence continues at coordinate 14,129 of JAVSBV010119347.1, read as the reverse complement.
TAACAACATTGATTTCTGAAGCTCATGGACCAGATCATTGTGGTAGAGCAAAAGTGATTGAAAAGTTGGAAAAACAGGGATTTTGGTCTCCATATATGCAAAACACGGTGGATGAACACTTGAGGCAGTGTGAAATTTGTGCTTTAAACAATGTACGGAAAGGCATAAAATCACCCATTGGACACATTCCAGTCCCAGAAGGACCTTTTAAACATCTAGTCATAGACTTTGTTGACATGATCAAACCAATCCAAGGAAAAAGATACATGTTGGTTGTAATCGATCGCTTCAGCCGATGGGTCGAAGCTGTGCCGTCTAAGACTTTAGGAGCTGACACAGTTGTGAAGTTTTTGCTGAGAGAAGTGATTCCAAGGTTTGGAATCCCTTCTGAGATCAGCTCAGATAATGGTCCAGCGTTTGTGGAAAAAACAGTCAAAGGAGTTTTGCAAAAGCTAGGGATTAAACAGAGGTTTGGAGCAGTGTATCATCCAGAAAGTCAAGGACTGGTGGAAAGAATAAATGGAACTTTGAAAGCAAAGCTTAATAAAATCTGCGCTTCTACTAAACTAAACTGGGTAGATGCTTTGCCTCTTGCACTAATGAGCTATCGCATGCAGACGCATAGAATGACGCATCTAACACCGCATGAAATGCTTACTGGCAGGCCCATGCCAGTGCCCCAGTTAAGGCAACCGTTTGAGGGCCCAGCCCTCGAACAGCTGCAAACAGAGCTAAAAGCATATATGAAACAACTAACTGCTATCCATAGAGTTATCTATTTGCAGGAAAAAGCGAGGAGTTCGAGTCCACAGACAGTGGTGGACAAACCAGTGGTACCAGGAGACCTGGTGTACGTGAAGGTGTTCAGAAGGAAATGGCATGAAGCCAGATGGGAAGGACCATATGAAGTCATAAGAGCAACTCCAACAGCAGTTCAAATAGAGGGGAGTAAAGTTTGGTATCATCTAACTCATTGCACCAAAGTTCATACCAAAAACAAAGCCAAATCTAACTTTGACACCAAGGATGAGAAAAAAGGGTGCAGCAATGAGACTGATACTAATAACTGTACAACTGTGGATATTGGCAGAAGTGGTGGATCAGACAACAGTGAAGGCCGAGATGAACTCAAACAACCTACAACTGACACCACAGGACACACCAAATCCAGCTCAACCGGAGAAGAAATCTGACAGCCATGACGACAACCATAACGACAACCAGAACGACAGTGACACAAGGACAACTGACTCAGCAGGAAGATCCATCTCCTATAATAAAGATAAGTACAACACAACCTTTGATCCAGATGAGTACATACCAGTGTTCACACCAGCAGATGTAAAACTAGCAAGTTTTGTCAAAATGCAAAAAGTAAAACAAGAATCTCACAAAATTCGTAAAACAAGACGTGTGTATGCTGAATGGAAGTGGATAGCTAGCATTACGGACAATGAATTTCACACTGAACTAGGAACAGAGTATGACGTGCAAATAATGTATGGAAAAAGAAAATTGTGTGGAAAACAGGTTAAAATACAACAAACAGGATATGGTACAGATCAATGTTCAATAATCATGCACATAAGAGATTACGGTTTTGACATAGAGATAAAATCAGAATCACATTGGATGGAGGACAATAACTACAAATACAAAATGACCATGAGAAACCCAAATACAACATCAGTAATAAATGGAGAAGGTGATTTGGAACGAATAAGAGACGATGTATTAAATGCTGAAGTAGAAATGAAAGGAGACAAAATTAGAATACATCTTTTTCTCCCAAATGATACAGACAATCTTGTAGACAAAAACATAATTATCTCCAGAATACTATCCAGAAATGATAGACGCAGAATGTGTACTTGGCATATGAACCAAAATCATCAAATAACTGTGCAGGATCAAGAAAACATTAAATGCAAATTAGTGATGAAGAAAACAGCATGTGGTTGGATGATTGAAACAGATGTAGTAGCATTTAGAATAGACAAAACATATGAGTTAAAATTAGAAGAGATCAAAAATAATGAAAAAGTAGAATCAACATTCTTATTTAAAATGCCAAATAAGGAAACAATGACAAAAGAGGACAAATATGCTCCATTCATAACAGTTACCGGTAAAACCACAACCAAATATCCAATGATTCACAAGAATCCAAGTGCAGTTAATGATGTAGTAACTTTGCCTATTGTTAATATCAGACTTAAACGCACTACGGTCATAGAAAACTCAAAAGTAGTCACAAAAGCTACAACAACACCTCCAAAATTAGAAACTACACCACCGCCGTTGTTAATAAAAGTGACAAACACACAAAAACCGTCCATGTTAACTAAACTAATAACCACACCAGCCAGTAAAGAACAAACAACAACAACTTCAAATGTAAATAAGTCAAAAGAGCAGGTTAAAACCACACCTGCAAATACAATCACTACGATTAGTACTACCAACCATCCTACGACTAGTGATCATGTAACTACGTGCAAATACAACACCATAAGACTGACAACGACTACTTTAACAAGAAAATTAAACACATTGACCAATACTACTCCAGAAAGTGTTAAAACTACACCAAAGCAAAATAAAACAATAACTCAGAAAATATCTAACTCAAACCTATATGGATGTTCAGAGGAAGAAGGATGTCTTGATTTCCATGACGGATTGGACAAATTTTATTCGGAACATCGTCCTAGCATAATTACACCAAGAACAGTGAATAAACTGCATGAGGTTAGATGGAATAAAGTTAAACCAAGGGGGGATCCCTTGTGGCAAAGAGCAGTTCAAAACACATGGTACAGTTGGTCATGGTATACTGCTAAGGAGTTAACTCGTACTGATTGTTTGATGTGTACGGTTGCTCCTGGAGCAGCTCCAATTGTAATCCCAGAAAAACACACTTCTAAGCAATGTGCTGTACAACAACGTGAAAAATGCAAAAATGGAGAATTTACACCCAGACAAGACGCAGTGACATTTTTTAGATTACCAATGTGCGGGATAAATTGTAGATTATTGTATGGATCACAAAATTCACATCAATACCTAAATAAATGGAAAGGCTACAAACTTGAAGCATTGTGTGCAGAATTCAATCTTAGCACTACACAAAATGGACCTCCAACAAATTATGAAGTAGATTATGAAGCAGAGTATGAATGTTTTACGAGTGGAAGTTTTGAAAACAATAACGGGATAAATGTAGGTAACACCACAGTGAAATGTAACGTTACTTGGGTAATATCTTGGTTTAAGCATGCAAATATAACACCAGTGTACGTCAAAAAGCCTATTTGGTACGAACAACCAGATTTTGTTGAAGAAAATTGTGAAAACATAACTATGACCATTCCAACTTTGTTTTTCTTAGGTGATCAGACATATCCAGTGGCAGACAGTTACTGGATGTGTGGTGATGACACATTAATGAATACTCTACCCCTACGATGGGTTGGACTGTGTGCACTAGTAAGAATGAAATTACCAATAACTATGGTGTATGAAGGAGTAAAAGATTTAATTGGAATAAGTGACAATAAACAAAGGCCGGATGACGCTGTGAGTTCCCGCGAGACGCAGTGCGAATTAATCGTGGCGATTTACAAACATTTGTGAAAAAAAACAAAACAAGACAAAAGAAAAACCCGCCAGCTAAATAAAATAAAACATTCGCTCTTTTTGATACCCTGGAGGAAGAGACTCTGGACAGTTTACAGGCGTACATTGACGAGATTTACGATCGTCTCGAAATGGGGAAGAAGGACCAGGGCCCAGCTGCTAGCTCCTCCGCCGCCGCTAGCACCTCCGCCGCCGCTTCCTCGGCTAAAAGAAGTCGCCCAGAGTCCGCATCTAACTCCCCCGAAAAAAAAAGTGTAGAAGACCTACTAGAAGCGATTCATCTACAGCTAAACGGTTTTGACAACCGATTGGCATTATTGGAAGTCCTCCACAAAGAGTTCCAGAGCCTACGTGAGTCGCTGGAATTTAGCCAACATCAGATGGTGGAGCTGACGAGGGAAAACGGAGAACTTCGCGAATCGGTAAATAACCTCACCGGCGAAGTGAAGAAGTTGACCCGAGACAACTCCCACATGAAGGAGACCATTCTGGACCTGCAATCTCGCAGTATGAGGGACAATCTTGTCTTCAGCGGGATCCCCGAGGTGGACAAGGAGAACGCCGAGGACACGATCAGATCCTTCCTGAAGGTACAACTCAAACTCCCCGAGGAAGCCGTTAAAAACATCAGCTTCGACCGGGTGCACCGGCTGGGAGGTAAGAAAGCAGGTAACCCCCGACCACGTCCTATTGTTGCCAAGTTTGAACACTTCAAGCATAAAGAACAGGTGAGAAGCCAAGGCAGGGAACTGAGAGGTACTTATTTTAGTGTTAATGACCAGTTCCCAAGAGAAATATTAGAACGCCGTAGGAAACTTTTTCCTATTAGAAAAAAGCTGATCTCTGAAGGTTCAAGGGCTGTAATTTCTTGGACAGGCTTTATGTAAACGGTCAGTTATTTCGTGATCCAGCAGATCCACCTGATGAGCTCCTGGATTCTCTAAGGCTTCAGAGACGACCTGGATCTTAGCTGGAGCATCACAGACCCTCTGGTACTGTACTCTGTGTCTCCATAAACTAGATTTACCTGAGTTCTACTGACCTTTGACCTCTTGTGTGTCCTCCTGCTCCTCTGTCTGCTCCTCAACACTCCTACCTGGAAAATCACCAACCTGTTTGGTTCCACTCCTCCTGATTCTCTCTTGGTTTCTCCTCCTTGGATACTGACCCTACTCTCCACACCGTCACCCTCCAGGAAGCCCCAAAACCCTCACAAGATCAGAACCTCCATTAGAACCGGGCCTCTGCTTCTTCCTCTCTTCCCATCCAGACCTCCATTCTCTGTAAATCTTGTAAATAAACTTCACTTCTCTTTTTGATCCCTGCCTCCCTGAGTCTGTTTGCTCTCAGCTGCTCTGCTTTGATATTTCCTGTAAACCTGATAGTTTAACTTTTTATTAGAAAGTCATTGTTACCTGTTTTCCCAAAGTAAAGATGGACAGATTTGGACGTTTTCTTTCATTAACATTCATATGAAATCTAACATAAACTTTATTGACTAATTCTCAACATTTGATTCAAACTATATTGTCACATGAACAGTAAGAAATATGTTTCTCTGTACGATGAAATTCTTACTTTGTGTCCCCACTACATGTTAGGATAAAAATATAAACAATAAAAAAATCATAAAGTATAAATTTGTCAAAGTGTACAAAGTATTTACATTGTGCTATATTGATTGGATGCTGTATATTACAACTGAACAGTATATTTACATGTTCAGCCAACAAAGATGCAAGCAAACATGTGCTGCTGTATGAGAGCAAATACGGTACTTTATATGTATTTTTAAAAAGGAGAAGTAAAGAAGGATTTTAAAAAACTTTTTGTTCTGCATTTCACACTTCTATACCTCTGAACTGAAGACTGAATCATGAATAGACCATGTTGGGGGTGAGTGGGGTCTTTGATGATGGAGGCAGCTCTCCTGTGGACTCTGTGATAGAAGATACTCTGCAGAGAGGGTTGTACAATCCTAGTGATTATTGTGTCAGTCTTCACCACACTCTGCAGACGTTTGTGGTCCTTCATAGTAGCACTGCTGTACCACACTGTAATGCAGCTGGTCAGGAGGGACTCTATGATGCAGCGGTGGAAGTTGCAGTGGATCTTGGGTGACACCAAATTTCCTCAGTCTCGTCAACAAATACAACCATGGCTGAGCCTTCTTTAGCAGCTACGTTGTGTTCTGTGTCCAGGTGATGTCATCGCTAACATGACCCCTCATATACTTAAAAATGCTCACCCTCTCCACCTCGCGGTCCTGGATAAAGAATGGCTGATGAGGTCTCCACTCCTTCCTCATGTCCACAATCACCTCCTTGGTCTTGTGCTGAGGTAGGGTTGTTGGTCACACTCCACCAGACTGCTCACCTCACTCCTGTAATCTGCTTCCTCTCCACCAGTGATACGACCTGTCACAGCGGTGTTGTCGGCAAACATCAAGATGATGTTGTCAGGGTTGAATAGGATGTAGATGTACCAATATTACTGACAAATGTTCTGTCCTTAGACATTAAAGGCCATTGGAACTTAAGTCCAACGTCTTAACCACTCGGCCATCCTAGTGAACATCCTGGTACTCCTGGGGGCTGCCCTAATCAAAGTAGAAATACTATATTCCGGAATTATTTGTTATCAAATTCTTATTTTAGGAGGACAATGGGATATATGTGTTCTTGTGTTCTACAGATGGGTTCTTGTTAATGCAAACAAAAGTCTTTTGTACTCCAAGTCTGAAGAGTAACTGGTTTATGTAGCTAAAAATACTAAAATGTGCACCTGTAAAATGTAAACAAGATACGTGTAGTTAGTTACTAGCCGTACGTGTTTACGTTTTTAACCCAGTTTCAGTAATATCGCTTTACTAAAAATCCACAATGGCTTCTCGATATTTCTAAAAGTGCACTAGATCGGGCTTTGCTGACGGTACGTTGCATCATATTTAGAACGCTATAGAAGGGAGTAAGCAGTCATCGAGGATTCATCCCACCAGCTAAACAACGGCTTTTACGCTAGGCTCTGTCTCATACGGCTCCGTACTGACTACATAGGTATACTCTACGCACACTGTAAAGCAACATTCTGTATATCCTACCTAGCTCACTTCTTAGTGGGTCGCAGCCATTTGGGATTTAACCCCACGTTTCTAGCGATTTTGTCGATAAAAACAGTTTAAAATCGTTCTACTAGATTTCTTACAATCCCTGCACTGTTTATTAAGTGTTTATTATGTTTGCTTTGTTCTTCTGTCACATTAATACATTACTGTTAACTATGTTTACGGGACCTTTCGTGATTTTAAAACGCGTTTCCTAATCATGCTTTTTAGCCTCACTGACTTTGCAAACAATATTAAACAAAACAAAAATTTCTCTAAAAGAAGTGAAAATACATTATAGATTAATTCAGTTACAAAACATTCATAAAAACTAATTCATATATTTTTATGTTATCTAAAAAATTAAGATTATGCAACCGGTTGCCATTAACCACAAACGTCAATCGGCCATAACATTAAAACCACATGTACAGTATAATAATTATTGTATTGCTTATTGTAAATGTCTGTTATTTTATTGTACATGTTGTTATGGTAAATTATTTGTAATATATGGCAGTTTTTTAGTCCAGACATTTTTTGACATTTACAGCATTTAACAGACGCCCTTATCCAGAGCGACTTACAACTAATATATTCTTACAATTCAAACAATTAGTTTTAGTCGGGCCTTACTTAAGGACCCAACTGTGGCAGCTTGGCTGAGGTGGGATTTGAATCCTGGACCATCAGATCCAGAGTCCTAGGCTACCACAGTCTCCATCAGTGCTATACTGCTCTTAAAACTGAACATTTTGTAAGCAGTATTTTTAATGGTGTAGCGAAATTAGCCACAACATTCTGCACAGTCAAACTGCTTCTAGTCCTCGTTCTCTCTTTGTTAGACATGTCTTTCTTATTTAAGAAAGTTCTCTTTCAATTTTTCCTCCTACTATCCCTCTCCAAATTTACCTTCCAAATCATTTTGCAAAGTTAGCTCGCTGGCTTCTTTGCCTCACTAAGGCACCAATGTCACTTTGCTCTGTTCGTTGCAATCTTCAAAACGTTTCTACTCCATCCAGGTTGTTCAGTGAACCTTGGGTGTCAGAATGGCTTAGTCTTTTGGTGGCAATCTTTTGAATGGCAAATAAGGATTCACCTTAAGTAAGGCAGGAGACTAAAAAGAATCTAATTTTGACTTGATTGTTTATTTTTATTTAGGTAAATTTTATTTTATGGTTCATGGGGCCACAGGCTGTTTCACCAGCATGTGGTAATGTCTAATGAGGAACAAACTACTGTAATTCACTCTGGATGAAGACATCCCTAAAATGTTGTAAATAGAAATATAGGTTTCAAATCAATGCCTCTGGTTGATAATTTACTTCAAATTGAGTGTTGGTGTGAGTGTAAAGGGCTGAATGTGTGATGTTGAGCAAACAACGGCCGTGTAACAGCTTATTTACTGATTGTTAATACATTTGATAGCTTTTTAAACTGTAAATTAAATTGTGCTGCCACTAATTTGGACAGTAAAGGGTGCAGAACTGGACACACATAAGTAATGGCCAGTTGAGACACCATTTCCGACTCCACAAAATGTTCAGCAGACCAGTAATACCAACTTTTTCTTGTCACATTTATTGAAAAGGTTAACAGTTTTAATAAACACAATTCCTGCTTGCACAATGACAACATTGTACTAACTAAAGTAAATTAAGTTAACTTTTTAGTGGAACGCAGTCATTTGGGATTTAACTCCAGGTTTCTAGCAATTTTGTAGACAAAAACATTTTGTATCGTTTTACTAGATTTCTTACAAGTCCTGCACTTTATTATGTGTTTATTTTGTTTGCTTTGTTCTTCTGTCACATTAATACATTACTACATTAATGCGTTTCCTAAGTAATTTTGCTTTTTAGCCTCACTGACTATACAACAATAATAAACAAAACAAAGAAGAAATTAATGATAGATTAATTCAGCTAAAAAACAAACCTAAAATATGAATTCATACATTTTTATATTGTTTATGTTATCTAAAAAATGAAGATAATTAAGGATTTACTTTTTTTTCATCAGAAACTTGATTTACTTGCAAAACGAAAACCCCAAACAGACCAGTAATACCAACTTTTTCTTGTCACATTTATTGAATAGGTAAACAGTTCGAATAAAAAGCCTTAACACCATTGCTTGCAAAATGACAACAATGTACTAACTGAAGAAAACGAAGGCCCTTTGTGCCTATCCTAACCTCTCTCTCACTTTCCCCTGATGCAAATCACATTGTTTTCCCGTGGCCTTATGAGCCATTTTGCATCTCATTGTATGACCTGGTGATTTGTTTATTAAAGATTTATTTATTAAAGAACAAATGACCCTGTTTGTCATCCACTGGCTAATCACTTTGCCCAAACAATCAAAGTCTTGTTTAACATTGAATCAGTTTACAAACTCTGGCCTGACGAATGCTTTTGCGTTTTGTCACGTTTTCTCTCTTCCACTTCCCTGCTTTTTCTCTCTTTCTCTCTGTAGTACTCCTCTTTGAGGTCTTCTCTCTTCCTGCGTGTCCAGCCTGTAGAATTAACAAGGTAAAGGTCCACATTGTTACCCGAGTAAGCGTCTCTGTGTGTCGCCCTGTACACAGCTTCCCTGGCTACTGAGACTGCTTCATCTACGCTCATCCCCCAGTCAATCCTCCCATCTAAAATGGAGTAAGCATAGGGGGAACCTGAGCCAACTGAAAAGAGTGCACCCTTCAAACGGAGGCCATCACTACACACATAAACGACCCGGGGACCAGTGCCGGCTGGTAACTGAGTTTCGGTATCACTCTTCACCTCTGATTGACAGGTTACACCGCTCTTTTCCAGTGTACTTGGTCCTCCATCAAACACGGCTGATGTTTGGAAACTTTCACTGGTTTTCATGAGGGTTTTGGCATTGAGACAGTCTGAAGTGGCATCTTTAGCAGTACCTGTCTCTGTGCATGATGGCGTCTCTTTCTCCTCACCATCCCATCCACATAAAGTGGCAGCAACACACAGCTCGGTGCCCTTAAAAGGGTGCAACATGTGGGACAGCAACTTTGCAGCACCCCCTGTTGACAGCCTCCGTTTGTATCGAAGCTGGTAAAGGCGCAATTCCCTTGCCAGGATGCGCTTCCACAAAGCGCAGTCGGCTGAGGTGCCCGAAGTGGTCCCCACTAGGTGCGAGTGGACAGGTAGAATCTTCTGGGACCTCGGACATGCCACCAGGCCCCCGCAACTCGAACGCGAGTCAGCTGCAGCAATCACACCACCCTGGAAGACAAATCCGAGCGTTGTGGTGCCGTGACCCAGAGGGAATGGCAGAGGGACGGAAGGTGAAACAGACAGAGGTATGGGGGAGTTCATAGAAATGGAGGGTAAAGAGTCGTGAAAATGATCGTTGGATTTTTTGTCTGTCCAAGGCGAGTTCAAGCTGAGGTGCACTTGACCAAACTCAATAGGGCTGTCTGTTAGGTATCCCGATACTGGCACATAAAACTCCATGGGAACCGAATTGCAGCCACTTTGCAGCCACCTGGAAACAGAGTCATACCCAAGCAGGGGAGAGGTATCGTCCAAATATGTGGATGATAAAAATGAAGAATTCCATTGCAGGTCAAAATGGGAGTTCTTGAAACCACACATTTCTTGTAAAGCCATAACTTGTTGACAAGATTATACTTTTCTAATATTATGCACAGAAATAAAACTCCTTAAAACATGGCTAATGTCCATGGAGCGTAGAGCACTTCAATAATTGTATGGTTGAATCCTCAGCCTACACAAAAATACGAGAAAATATAGTTTCAACACACAAGTTCTTACGTACTGTGTAGGACATTTGTTTCTACAACCGAAAGAGCCAATGCTCTTATAAATTTCTCTCATATTGTGCCATAAGGGACTCCCCTTTGTGTCCAGGCTTTCAGTTTCATTGAAGCGAAGCACAGAATGCTGTTTTGTGCTGCGTCCACACTCTGACCTGCCAAGATGGAGTCATATTTCTATAGTCAAATAGCCATAGCCAGTGGACAGACCATGGAAAAACTACATTACAATTTGGTCCACTCACTTTGCTTTGTGGTCATACCAACATTCTGCATGTATTCTAATTCTTATGTCTTCATTAACATATAACTATTTTTTGTAAGCAATGTAAAACAACCCCCCTATGAATACCACAGAGGCCAGCATATTTGGTTAGAAATTAATTATTGAATGTTGCTAACCTGACCAACCAGTGTGCTGGTCAGCAGCATACGATGCTGGTATGTGAGAATAATATATGCTGGAATATGATGCTGTTTAACAGCATCGGGTGTTGGTTTAATGAATATTATGGTCAACATGATGGTTTTTTGGTGTGGTAAGTATGTTGGTCACCATAAAGGGATGATTTTAGTGGTTTGCTTGTATCCATCACTACCATGGGATGCTAGAATGAGATGCTAGTATGATGAGCAGAGCTTGGGATAATGATTGATGGGTATGATTGCCATCAGGAGAGGTATGATGTGTTGTAATATGGTGGATGTTGCTCATTGGCATGGGTCACTAAAACAGATGCTGATTCTACTAACAGGATTTTGCTGCCCAAAGAGCACGACCATACATGACCAGCCCAAAGTAGGAGTGTGGTAGCCTAGCGGTTAAGGTACTGGAACTGATGGTCCACTGTTTAAATCCCATCTCTGCCAAGCTGCCACAATTGGGTCCCTAAGTAAGGCCCTAAACCCACCATTGCTTGAACTGTAAAACTGTATCAGTTCTAAGTCGCTCTGGATAAGGGTGTCTGGTAAATGTAAATTGACTGCAACTATTTAGACTGTTTTTTTTTGTACATGGGAGGTTTCGTTAGTTTTCTGTCCTTTCTTCCTTTTGTACAAAATAGAAACATTTCGCTATAGTTCAGCTAAGGACACTGTAGACAGAGACGCCGAAAACCAAATATAAACAAAATTTTTAACAACTCTGTGTGAACAAACATCTGTTTTGTAGCCTACAGGTATCACAAGGTAAATAAAGCTGACGAAATAGCGGAATAGCGGAAGACGAAAATCAAATTTGTGTTAGCCTGGGTAACGAATCAAAAGAGAATCGATTCACTCCAAGCCTCTATAGAAAAGAATCGATTCAGTAACTCGTTCACAGCATCAGGTGCAGCAGCAGGTGCAAACCCAACCTTTTTTGTAATACGGAAGAAAAGTGGCAGGCCAGCAGTAAACAAATTTTCACAGAACAAAAGAATGAAGTGACAGAAACTCCTGGACTTTGTAGGGCGATTTTGATTCTGTGTGCTTTAAAGAACGTTGTCCATTCCATCGGAACCAAACCAGACCGATGTTTCATTGCACGCGACAAGATGAAAGTGTCGGGCTTCGTCTGCAAAGTGACTGTTTACGCTGCAGTACTCGGAGTGGTAAGATATAAATATACATATATATACAAAAGCGCTGTCTCAACAAACCACTTCGGTTTCAGCCTTGCAAGCAGCTTGTACTTTCAATTTCTTTTAGTGAAAACGCTTCTAATGCTTTATTTCTGAGCAATATACCGAGTCAGTAGATACTCTTAATAAACCGAGCTACTTCTCTGCAGACGTGCTGAAGGTTAAAAATTTTTTTTTATTATTATTACTTATTAGGTCTAAAACTACTCTGTAAACCTGCAATAAAAGATAAATTAAGCTTATGGGTTACATTTAAATGTCAGAGTTTGAACCTTCTTAAGGAAAACTATGCGATTCTCTAGTAATTACAGTAATATCAAATCGGGACATTTTGGAAAACATTTCATTATTAATAATTATGCCAATGCAAATCAATCCTTACAGTTTAACCCATCTATCTTTTTTGTAAGTTTTATACTATGAAGGCATTTTCTATGCCCATGATATTCCCTAAAAACATCTAAAACCAGTTTAAGGTGGTTTAGACTGGTCTGCCAGCTCGGTCTACCTGGTGTTAGACTGGTTCTGCTGGACAGTCCAGCCATACACTGGACACTGTTTTTCAGCCGGGTTTGCTGTTCTATATGATAAACAATTTATGGGCTGAACACTGATCCAGTACCCAATATTGAAGGTCCATTCCAAATTATATACGCCTTCTTGCTTTACACATTTCAAATTGCTGTATTTCTTTTGTCTTTAGATTCAATGTTATTTTACCACACACCCCACCGTTACTCCGCCATTAGAGACAAGCCCACATGGTGACTTTATATACATTGACTCAGCTCCTGATGCAGTGTCGGTCAACTCCAGTGTACGGATAAGGTACAACTGTACCAAGGCGTGCAGAATCGGGATCGAAATTGTGCTTTCTACTGCGGACGCCATTGGAGTTGTGACCTTTAGGAGAACATGGGCTTACACCAAGTCCTTCAGAAAGACAAAAACAAAGATGGTTCCACTTCGTTATCCACCAGCTGTCATATACAAGAGGGATTTTTTCTTAAGGAGGCCTATTGAAGTACGAGATGTGATGCTGAGGGCCTGGTTGGTCCACCTGAATGGAGAAGAAAGCAGGAGTGCTCAGTATGATCAGTTCTTGGTGAGAGTGTTTAAACCTCTGGGGTCGGTTCCGCCCTTGGAACGTCCCTCCCAATCACCTGGAAGATCTGTGGCATGGGGGGCAGAGCTGATCTGGAACCTGACCAAGGACAGACTGGAACAGTGTCCTTTTGAGTCTGGTGAGTTTCTAGGCATTCGAATAATATTTGTTTTATATATGCTAAATGGACAGGGGTGGGTCAAAGGGGTATGAGTTCAAATCCTAGCTCTGACAAGCCACCGCTGTTTGAACCCTTGAGTAAAGCCGGTATTCATCAAATGCTTTGTTCATTTGTAAGTTGCCTTGTATTACACTTATTAAGTGCTGTAAATATACACAGACCAGCATGTGATGTCTGATTTGTGTCCATCAATTTATTAACAATTTCTTTGGAGCCTAAGAAGCCATACAACCAAGTTAACCTTGATACTTGATGCTGTTGCAGATGTTGTTGATCTCTTGAAGTTCCCTTTCGCAAGCACCAGTGAGAAATACGGAGTCATCCGGACACTGGACCCTTTTGCCAGCACAGAGCTGGAGACTGTACGTTTCCAGGGTATCAGGGAACCAAGGTCAGGTGATCAGTACAGCTTAGTCTAAACACAATAAAATTTCGCAGGGCAATGTTTACCAGATATACAAAAGCCGGTGCCCGGTGCCCACCCGGCAACTCTGGGCGCAAGGGCAGGAACAACCCTAGACGGGGTGCCAATCCATCGTAGAGCACACACACTAAGTCACACACTAAGGGCTACTTTTTAGAGACACCAATTAACTTAACATGTATGTCTTTGGACTGTGGGAGGAAACCGGAGTACCCGGAGTAAACCCACACAGACACGGGGAGGACATGCAGACTCC
>JAVSBV010119338.1:0-19522 GCA_033117975.1 Parotocinclus spilosoma | reverse complement strand
AACTGTGCTTTTCTTTCAAAAATAAGGAAATTTCTAAGTGACCCCAAACTTTTGAACGGTAGTGTATATATTTATTATTATTTATTTATTTATTTTTTAAATCATCAGAATTCAGGATCATCTAAACCGGGTTTATTCCACGGCTAAATTTAAATCTTAAGAAAGCCTTTCTAAATCGGTCTGTCATCTCTACAGTCCTAAAGCTAACACAAATAAAGCTGCCACTACGACTAATACCACTTTCTAAAGGAAAAGATCCACAATTAAACGTTTGTCCACGATCTGAACTCGTAGTTTTTTTAAAAAATAAATCATATTTACGTTTCCCTCTTAAAGTTACGACGCGCCTGTAAGATGCTAACGCAGTTATGCTAGCAGCCCTGATCTGCTACCGAATAAAACCAGCAGGGGTGAGTTTTATTTGATTAAAAAAAGACGAAGAATGACTAAGCAGCGCGCTTTTATTCATTTATTGATTAGTTTTGCATTTCTGTGACTCCAGTGACGAGCTGAAGCCAAAAGGAGGGAAGCTGAATTACTTTTAAGGAGCTCTGAGGAACTGAAGGAGCTTGGCTGTTTGCTGGAGTGACGTCACACAGCGTGTATGGAGTGTAATGAGTGAAATTTCGATCATATTTCGTTTTATTTACATTAATTTTAGCTTTTAATTCCAGTCTGGTGGAGAAGGGATTCCAGAGCTTATTTACCTCAGCGGGACTTCAAGCTTCTGGCTTTTATTTTTTTTTGCAGTGTTACTAAATATTGTTATTAAATACTGTTATTAAATACTGTTACTAAACACTGTTACTAACCACTGTTACTAAATACTGACCCACAGTGTGAAGTGGGTAGCTCGTATTTCTCTGACGAAACGGCGTAGTGTTTGTGTAACTGTACGATCAGGAGTAATTCTGTCCTGCTGTCACTAGAGGGCGGTAAATGACCACAAAAGAGACAGGCAAAACAAATCACGTGTTTAATCATTTTTTAAGTTTATTTGCTCTGATATAAGAGGAATTGTGAGTAATATTTCAGTGATTGTATTCGTTTTGGGAGTATTTTAGGTGTTTGGACCTCACAATGTCTACACACACACACACACACACACACTGGGTGAGTCAGCAGGTTGTATAAATGTAGTGAGTTGTCTAAACTTGTCATTGCTCTCAGTCGCAGTTCTGCAGGAACAATATACACAACATTACAACAAATAACAACACAACATAACGTAAATATTGCTAGCAGTAACACAAACAGCACGAGAAAGCAAACAAGCAGCACAACACATGAATAATAACACGAAAAAAAAACACAAACACAAAGAATTTGTAACAATATAACAAAAACACCACAAAAAAAGCAAACAATAACACAAACCTGAGTACGTGGTTTTACTCTTTTACCTGCTGCTTAACTGGCAGCACAGGGTATAAGGTGGGAACTAACTGTAGATAGACAGTCCCAGTGTATCTCTCTCTCTCGCTCTCTCTCTCTCACACACACACACACACACACACACACTGGGACGCTTTAGAAACACCAGCTGACTGAAACTCACACAGACATGGGGAGAACATGCAAACTCCACACGGACAGCACTGGAGGTGGGGCCAAGCTTGTAAGGGCGATGACTGTGTCTGAGGGAGGGGAGGTTAGCTGGAGGATCATACCATGGACATCTGGCCAAAAACGTAATGGGGTTTAAGAATGATAAAAAAACGATTCTGAATCATCTGCTGCACCTGTTCATATGTGTGTGTGTGTGTGTGTGTGTGTGTGTGTGTTGTAACTGAATGAAATCGAGAATAAGTGGTTGGCATTTTGCCACGCTCCTCTCGCTTCCATCTGCTAAGCCACTGTTAGCTGGCAGCCAAACCCCATCATGAGCAGTGTGTGTGTGTGTGTGTGTGTGTGTGTGTGTGTGTGTGTGTGTGTGTGTGTGTTCAGAGGGCTAAACAAACGTTTTAGCGTTTGACCGGTACATCCAGCGTGGAACGTCCGTCCTCCGCGTTCCCACCGCCAGTGTGCGGCTGAACTCGGATTTGGGTTCGTTCATCTCAATCATCAAAGGTTACCATAGCGACCAACTGAAACGGCCAATCCAGGTCCAATCTAAACCCGGACCAGCACTGCGATTTGAATCAGGTCCCAGTCCGAGGGGATGGGACGTCCCCAAGCAAAGGTGCTCTGGGGTGTCCTCTTAAAGTGGGACGAGAAACACCCCTAGACCCACCCCCGCCCACCCGGGACCGCCCCTAGCCCACCCCCGCCCACCCCCGGCCTCCCCTATTCAGGTACCTCTTACACAAAAAACAAAACATCTGTACCCATGTGTTTTCTGGAAACCAAATTACAGGGGATGAAGTGAGAGACAAAGAGAGTTTTTGTAGGTAAGCAGCAACACACACACACACGCGCGCACACAAACGCACACACACACACGCGCACACACACACACACACACACACACACACTGCGCACGAGCAGATCGTTATCACAGTGGCAACTGATGAGCTGCATTTAATTAGGTTTTAACAAAATGACAGTTTTGAGTCAGTGCCTTCACGCTCACAACACACACACACACACACACACACACACACACACTCACACACACACACACACACACACCGTTTCCATCACCCTGTTGAAAAATGATTGGACGTCCCTGCCAGGTTATGTTGCTCTAAAATCTCGGTGTACTTTTCTGCATTAATGCTGCATCCCAGAAGCCTAAGCAACCTTCACCAAGGGTCCGGACCCCACCCCGACCCCGACCCCGACCCCGACCCCGACCTCGACCCCGTGCCATGATAAAGCCTGGATTTCGGACCTGTTCCCCATAACCGTCTAGATTCCCCTTTTTTTGGTTCTTCGGTTCCATAAAATGGTGACGATCCATCCGCCCAGAGAAGTGGGCGGGGCTTGTGGGCGTGGTTATAACACGAGGCTTGTTTTTTGCACAGTAAAGTTTTAAGTGGTATTTGCGAATGTACATCTGTATTAATACTGGTTGGTTAACTTAAGGTTACCCAGGTTAAGGCACTGGACTTTGGAGCAGATGGACCACGCATGGGCACCTCCTGAAGACGGCGTCCCTCTGGACGTGTGGACCCGAGAGCACTGGGGTCTGGCCCCTGACCAGTCACAGGTTGAACAAAGGTCACGACCGCATCACTGAAGATTTGTCGGACTCGCTTTCTCCCGTCTCTATTGTATTAGATTAAGGTCTGATGACTCGCAATACTCGGGTAGCCTGTGGGGTTTATGCTCAGATTTATGCTCAGACGGCACTAAGGGGTTCCGACCCGACCGACCCGACCTTCCCGACCCTTCCCGACCGTCCCGACCCTCCGCCGCAGCAGAAGTCGAGACTCATAAGGTCAAGCCACGTTTTTCCAATCTTCTACCGTCCAGTTTTTGTGTTTGAGCCAGTGCCAGTTCTCAGTCTGAGCTCCTGCCACAGTAGCCCATCCGCTTCAAGGTTGGATGCGCTTCGTTATGAGGTGTTCTTCTGCATAACCCGGTTGTATCGAGCGCTTATTTTGAAAAGGTCACTAAGCCACCTCTAAAGAGTTTGGACTCCGTTGGACGAGCCAGAAGGCTGTTGGAGGAACCTTTTGTGTGTCCAAAATAGTACTTTTTGGTTTAAATGAAAAGCGTTCTGTTTGGAGTAAGGAAAACGCTGCATTCTTGCTCAAGAACCTCATCCCCTCTGTGAAACGTGGCGGTGGTAGTATCGTGGTTTGGGCCTGTTTTGCTGCATCTGGGCCAGGATGGATCAACGGATTCTGAATGATATCAGGGAATTCTAAAGGAAAACGTCAGGACGTCTGTCCGTGAACTGGAACTCAAGAGAAGGTGAGATAACGACCCTAAGCACGCAAGTCACTCTTCGGATCGATGACCAGGTTATGCCAACTGCTGGCACGGGCATATTCCAGAACCACAATGCCAGGGATCACCTTGAGCTGTAGCATTTATACCCCAGTGCTGGAGAAAACTTCAAAAGGTGCTCGGGTGGCACGACTGCCTGCACCCGGGGGAGAAGATCGGTCAGGGATAACCCCCAGAAGAACTTCAGCACCATGTACAGTACATTGCCAAAAGTATTTGGTCACCTGCCTTGACTCACGTATGATCTCAAGTGACGTCCCGTTCCTAATCCAAAGGGTTCAGTAGGACGTCGGTCCACCCTGTACATCCAGAACATCTTCAGATCTTCCAGGCAGGCTCTCCATGAGGGTTAGGAGTGTGTTTATGGGAACTTTGGACCGTTCTTTTGGTCCAAGAAGAGCATTTATGAGGTCACATACTGATGTTGGACTGATGCTCGGGTGGCACGACTGTCTGTACCCGGGGGAGAAGATCGGTCAGGGATAACCACCAGAAGACCCCAAGGCTGACCCATAGCGATGGACTGGACCGCTGTTCGCTTTGGTTCGTAGACTTTAAAAAAAGGGAAACTCCGGTAGATTGATGGCTCTAAACGCTCAGAGTTAAATACGTATCATTACGATCGAACGGTCGGACCTGGATGAAGCACAGCAGGTGGTTGCTTCAGCGTCGCTCCGTATTTTAGCTCCACCAGACGATCCACAATTAAACAAGCGGGTCCAAGAAAAGCCAATAAAGTTTCACAACGGGGGAGCTTCCTAAAAATCCCTCTAACACCCCCATCTACCAGCTTATTAACTCTAGCTTCTCTCAGACCTCTAGGCGAACCAAAATAAGCCCTATAGAAGAGCGTCCCTGGACAAACAACTTGTCTAACCTTGAAGCGGATGGGCTACAAAAGCACACTAGAAGATTGGAAAACTTGGGTGTTGTTGCCGACCCGTTCTGGGCACAGCGTGCCTTCTTCCCGACGTGTTCAGACGTGTTTAAGGAGGCGAGGTCCCTGAGGTTTGATCCATAAAAACAAATCGGCGCTCAGGCCTGAGGGTTCACAAACTTTCCCACGCCCGAGCCCATGCTCGTTGGCCGTCGCTCCCCGTTTTGTGTCGTTAACGATCCGGCGCCGCCCACATTTGGGACTTTCTGCAAGAACCTGCAATCGGGTCCAAAAGTCCGAGTTCAGTAGCAGGAGCCGTTTTGATTCGGTCATCATCTCCATTTGGCAGACGTCCTCCTCCTGAAGAACTTAGGAAAAGTGCTGATGATGCAGCACTGTCTACAGTACATTGCCAAAAGTATTTGCTCACCTGCTTTGACTCACGTATGATCTTAAGGGACGTCCCGTTCCTAATCCATAGTGTTCTGTAGGACGTCGGTCCACCCTGTGCATCTAGAACAGCTCCAGATCTTCTGGGAAGGCTCTCCATAAGGTTTAGGAGTGTGTTTATGGGGATTTTGGACCGTTCTTTTGGTCCAGACTGGACCAGAAGGTCTGGCTCTCAGTCTCCGCCCTAATTCGCCCCAAAGCTGTTCTATCAGGTTGAGGTCAGGACTCAAGATCATCCACACCAGACTCTGCCCTCCATGTCTTTATGGACCTTGCTTTAGGCACTGGTGACCGGTCATGTTGGAAGAGGAAGGGGCGGGGTCAAACTGTTCCCACAAAGTTAGGAGCATGGAATTGTCCAAAAAGGTCTTGATATGCTGAAGCATTCAGAGTTCCTTTCACTGGAACTAAGGGGCCCAAGGCCAGCTCCTGATAAACACCCCCACACCATCATGCTGTCAGACAAGAACCGTTCTCCTGGCGACCACCCAACTCAGACTGGTCCATCAGATCGCCAGATAGAGAAGCTCGATTCGTCGCTCCAGAGAACGCGTCTCCACCGCTCAAGAGTCCGGTGGCGGCCTGCTTTACACCACTTGGTGATGTTTGGCTTGAATGCAGCTGCTCGACCACGGAAACCCATTCCATGAAGCTCTCCGAGCAATGTTCTTGAGCTCTTCTGAAGGCCACGTGAAGTTCGGAGGTCTGTAGCGATCGGCTCTGCATTAAGACGGCGGCCTTTTCGCACCACGATCTTCAGCATCCCAAACCTTTCCCTTTTCTTATCACCCATCTGACAGGTGACTGGAATGTTTAGGAGCGAGGAATTTTCACGACTGGATCCCAGTCCCACTCTGGAATTCCCTGAGCTCCTGAGAGCGACCCGTTCCTTCCCAAATGTTTATAAAAAACTGTCTGCATGCCCAGGTGCTTCATTTTATACCCCTGTGGCCGTGGAAGTGACTGGACCACCTGATTCAGATCATTTGGTTGGGTGACCAAATACTTTTGGCAATATAGTGTATATAGTGTTGGGGATTTGAAGAACCGATTTAAAGGTGGTTTCTCAGGTAATCCACCCCTACCCCCCCACTCACCCACTACAGGTCCCTGACGGACCCCGTCCGGGGCACCTCAGTTGAGGCACGGGGTACGATTGAAGGATACATGACTTAACGGAGATAAATCTATCTATCCTTGGGAGAAGAAACGGATCATTAACCTGGGTTCTCATTAAACACCGACCACACCTGGGTTACCTTTGGGTTTCGGCCTCCCTTCAGGCTTTCTGGACTAAAAAGGACAACAGGATGACACCCATGGACCATGACAGAGGAGCAGGGAGAACATGCTAAATCAACACGAGCATTGACAGCGTGACTCCAAATCAAACCTGCCAGCATTACAGCTTCTCCTGAGAACCCATTGTAGGTGAGAACGAAATAAAACGCCTTTGTATTCGTATTTAGGTACAAACCGATGAAGGTAGAACATCTGGAAGAACATCTGGAGCACGGATTCCCTATATAAGTCCTGGAGACCCTCTGACCTAAGTGCTCATAACGTCTAAAACGACTCGCAGATGGAGTAAATCGCCTAATTACCAATTAAGCTGAATAGGGTTGGAGGAGAACATCACCGAGGAACAGCTGGACGGTTTAAATGCCGGGAACGACCAACGAGAATCCAGGAAAGGATGAGTGTTTGAGGAGTAAAGATGATCAGAGGAACTCCCTAAAGTTTGTCACCAAATGGAGATTTCAATCTTATATTCCTCCCTCTACAGACCATAATATCATTAAACGATTCAGAATCCGGATTAATTTCAGTCCTAAAAAGTAAACTGAACAGGGGTGATCTCCCTCCCCTCCCTCAGAACGGTCATTGATCCGTATCTGATAGGAGCACATGGGTAAGGGATTTTTATCCAAACCTTTATCAAGCTCTAAAATACAGAGTTACGTTCACAAATACCGCTTAAAACTTTACTGTACAAAAAACAGTTATAACAGTGTTATAACCACGCCCACAAGCTCCGCCCACTTATTTGGGCTCGAAAGCTGAAGGGGAGGGGAGGGTATGATCTTCTCTTCAGCCTTATCTTCAGCCGTCAAGTATCAAGTATTAACATGTGAGCAAAAGTATTAGGACACAAACCAACATGAGCCAAAAGTATTAGGACACAAACCAACATGTGGCCAAAAGTATTATAGTTTTGCTATATATTGTACCCTGCTACAATGTACATGTGACAATAAGCTCGAGCCGAACTGAAATTATGAGGACGTAAACCAACATGTGGCCAAAAGTATTGAGACACAAAGCAAATACTCCCAAAATACTCAAGCCCTTTACTCTTAATTGTAAGCCACTCTGGATTCCACCCAGACCCAGAGTTGGTTGGCACAAAGTCCTTCAGCACTGGAGTAAATAATGCGTTGGCACGAGCCGGATGGAAGTTTCAGAAGTGCAAATGTTCTGGCTTCATACGCTTTTAATGAAATCACTCGTAGGAAAAACGGCACAGCGACGATAAGGCGCACCTGGCGCTCCAGATCCGTCAGCAAAACAGCACCCAGTGGAGCGAGACACCCCCCACACACACACACACACACCCCCACACACCTCCCCCAATTGGATGGAGATAACAATGCCAAAAGGCGTCCACGGGACCGGACTGGACCCTCGGGCTGTCAGAAAGGCGTGGGAATCTGGAGCAGGTACGTCCAGTCTCGCTCCGGCGCGATAACGATCAGAGCCATCAATCAAGAAATTAGAGGCGCTGAAGGGGAGGGGAGGGTAAGATCTTCTCCTCAGACGTCAATCATTCAAATTCACCTGTCCTCACGTCCTTTATTTCCTCAGGACTCAGTCCACGGTCCAGGACCGAACCATTTCCTTTATGTTCACCTAGACAAAGACTCCTGGTCCCTCCTGGTCCCTCCTGGTCCCTCCTGGTCCCTCGTACGACCTCTTCATGGTCTGCTCTCGTTTTATTGGTTTTCTCTGGCTGCCCATGCTTACTGTTCTATCATGTATGTATTGTTACGCCTGATAATATTATTAATAATAATAATAATAATAATAATAATAATAATAATAATAATAATAATAGTTCCAGATTTTGCAGACATTGTAAAGTGAAAACAAGCTTTTGAAAATGTTGCCTTAGGACATCTAGGTTCATCTACACCAAACCCAAATGAGGTCGAGACCAAGACCATGGTTAAGTCCAAATGAGTTTGTGACCAAGACAAGACCAAACCCAAATGAGGTTGAGATTCAGACATGGCCGAGTCCAAATGAGGTTGAGACCAAGACCAACTCCAAATGAGGACGAGACCGAGACATGGCCGAGTCCAAATGAGGTCGAGACCAAGACCAAGACAAGACCAAACCCAAATGAGGTTGAGATTTAGACATGGCCGAATCCAAATGGGGTCAAGACCATGGTTTAGTCCAAATGAAGGTCGAGACCGAGACATGGCTGAGTCCAAATGAGGTTGAGATTCAGACATGGCCGAGTCCAAATAAGGTCGAGACCATGGTTAAGTCCAAATGAAGGTCGAGACCGAGACATGGCCGAGTCCAAATGAGGTCAAAACCAAGACCAACTCCAAATGAGGTCGAGACCGAGACATGGGCGAGTCCAAATGAGGTCGAGACCAAGACAAGACCAAACCCAAATGAGGTTGAGACCAACACATGGCCGAGTCCAAATGAGGTCGAGACCAAAACAAGACCAAACCCAAATGAGGTTGAGATTCAGACATGGCCGAGTCCAAATGAGGTTGAGACCATGGTTAAGTCCAAATGAAGGTTGAGACCGAGACATGGTTGAGTCCAAATCAGGTCAAGACCAAGACCAACTCCAAATGAGCTTAAGACTGAGATATGGTTAAGTCCAAATGAGGTTGAGACCAAGACCAAATCCAAATGAGGTTGAGACCAAGACATGGTTAAGTCCAAATGAGGCCGAGACCAAAACAAGACCAAACCCAAATGACGTTGAGACCGAGACATGGCCGGGTCCAAATGAGGTCGAGACCAAGACCAACTCCAAATGAGGTTGAGACCGAGACATGGCCGGGTCCAAATGAGGTCGAGACCAAGACCAACTCCAAATGAGCTAGAGACTAAGACATGGCCGGGTCCAAATGAGGTCGAGACCAAAACAAGACCAAACCCGAATGAGCTTAAGCTCAAATTAAGGACTAGGTCAGCTTCTGCTGTTAGAACAAAAAAAATGGGAAGTTACTTTTAGGTACTTTTAGGTACTTCTACCTTCGTGTTCGGCTAATTGGCATCTCTAAAGTGTCCTAGTGTGTGTCTGTGTGCACACGTGCCCTACAAAGGACCCGCCTTGTGCCCAAACACACAGGTTCAGGGTCAGGATCCTGCTGCAGTGCCTCATGCTTGTGACCGGCTGGCCTCTTTGGTGGGCTGGCAGAGTGCCTCTGTGCCACCTGTGTGCCCGTATGTTAACGGACGGACCGGAAGATGAACCCTGAGGGACTGAGACTGGCACCGAGCGGCATCATTAGGTCTGGGCTCGTTACTCCTGCGTTACTTAGTGAGCCGGAGTGTGTTCAGCGCATGAATAAACACGAGCGGCGGAGAAAACGGAAACAAATCACGGCCATATTGGACCCAGTGCACGGAGCAAGCAGCTTGCCAGAGGTGGGATTTGAGCTCTGTACCTTTGGATCCATAGTCCAGCGACCACACTCCCGTGCTGCCCCGAGAAGGTCCAAAACCTCATCTGAAATCCACCGGATGTAGAGTAGGCCAAGTAGAGGGTACAGTCCAGACAGGGCGCCTATAAGCCCCACCCGGGCACCACGGGTCGACCTCGGACCTGACTGTTATCGGATCCCAACCAGAATTCGATTTCTCGTTCGCGACACCACTGCTATACCTCGGCCTTTCTCTATGCGGGCCGTCCGGAGCCTCTTGACCATGTGTGTGTGTGCCCCCATAAAAAACACCTCCACAAGCTCCAAACACCTAGGTCAGAACGGCCCAGATGCTCCTCTCAGTCCAACGATGCCCCTGAACAAAGTCTGTCCACCGAGCAAAGGGTTTTGAAATCAGCCCCCAAGGGGGACATTACCCAAAAGTAGCCTCTGAGAGCCTTTTTATAGGGCAGCACTATAAGGGAAGCCCTCTTGCGGTAGAACGGTAAAACCCAGCGTCTAATCAGGCACAACAGGCAACGTTAATATTTAAAATTATTATCTTATTTTGTCATGACAAAGCAAAAACGATAATGAAGGTCCGGTCAGGTTTCTCGTTATTTACGGAGTCGCCACGCCGTATGAAGACCGGAGCCGGGATCTGGACGCTGACGGGAGCTGCTGTGGGGATGATGGACAGCTGGCACCACCGCTGGAGCGCTCTAGCCCTGTAGCGGGCAGATCTCGGCGCTTGATTGACGGTCCTAATTGGCATCAGCGCTGATGTTTCAATCGGAGCTCTAAGCTCCGGGTTCGAGTCGACGCTCGTTCACGTTTGGGAAGCGAAGGCTGATGGATCGGTTACGGAACTTTTTTTTAATTTAATGTAATTTTTTTTAAAGGGGGGTACGGACTCTTTTTTTTTTTTTTTTTTTTTTTGAACAAAATGAAACAAGCGTTAATCACGTTTCTTCAGCTCCAGTCCGTTGCAGCTCACACTGGGACACTTTAGAGACGCCAATTGACCTAACGCAGTCTTTGGACTGGGAGTTGTGTTGGGGGGGGGGGGGTTATTTTTTCTATATTTTTAATTAGATGTACATTTTATTATTTTTTATTGTATTTATTATATTTGGTGTATTATAAATTATTTATTGTACTATTAATTTTTAATGACATTGTCATTTTTTAATTTTATTTACGTATTTTATTATACTTTTATACTTTTTTTTATTGCTATTGTATTTGTTTATATTTATACTCATCATTATTTTATATTATTTTACCAGTTTATTTGCATATATTTATATTTTGTATTTAACGCATAATTACGATCACACACGTACATAATGGATATTTTATTTTTCAATATTCTCTCGATTTAGATTTTCTACTTTGTTTATGCTTTTATTTTATTTGATAACATTCCCACTCTAGTTTATTTTATTCTCCATTTGAATTATAATGTTTTTAGTCATTTCTATTGTATTAATGATTCGATTTTATATTTTATTTTTGTTTATGATATTTAAATGTATAATATATTATACTAATTTTCTATTATATCCATTTAATTATTTTATAATTTATTACATGTTAATGATCATCCCTTATCTTAAATTATAATAAATATTAATATAATAATATATATTATTGTATTAACATTTTAGTAAATTTATATTCATTTTCTATCCTGGTACAAATTTTATTTTAGTTTTATATATTTTATTGTGTCTTTTTATTTATTGCATTCTAATTTTATTATATTCTACACCTTATAACTACATTTTATTTGAACCCATTTAATTTATTTACCTGCTTTTCGATTTTATTCTCCACATTATATTTTCTGTTGTATTTTTTTCCCCCGTTTTATTTATTTATTCCACTCTCACTTATAATAATAATAATAATAATAATAATAATAATCTTCTTTTTTTTCTATTTAATCCATTTGCTTTTAAAAGTTTATTAAGTTTATTAAAAGTGATCTGATTTGATAAGTAATTAAATCTGTGTTAGTTATTAAAGGTCGGGTATTTACAGACGGACCAGGTCCAGACCCTGCAGCAGGTCGGGTCATTCAGAGCCCCGGCGACTCGGCCACACCTGACTCAGTGAAGATGTTCCATCTTAAAAAGTTCAACATGGCAGCTCAGATCCTCCAGTGTGCTAATAGAGAATCCAGCTGCCTCTTCATCCTCTCACATTTCTTAAATGTGTGTGTGTGTGTGTGTGTGTGTGTGTGTGTGTGTGTGTGTGTGTGTGTGTGTGTGTGTAAAAGACACTGAACTCTCAGCTGTCAAAAAAAAGCCTTTTCCTGACACAGCCCTGACAAAGGAGCCAATTAGGAAGATCTCTCTCATGGTACAGGCTTGTTCTCCACCAAATCACAGAGGGCTTTTATCTTCTCCCTCCGAACACACACTCTCAGTACTACGTCCATCATCGGTGCTGCTGTTCGGGTTCTGGGACTCGAACCCTCGGCCTTCTGGTCCAGCACATCATAAAGCTCTGATCAATCGCCATCCGAAAAGTCACACAGAACAAAGCTAAGGTAAACAGAGGACTGAGGGTCCCGGATCAGGGACTGGGATTCGATCTTACAACCTTACGGTTAAGTAAACGCCCGCAGAGGGGATTTAAGCTCACACCCCCCTCAAAAGAATTAGTCCAGGGATTCAACCACAGAGATTCAGTGTCTCCTAAACATGCTGGTGTATTCAGGATTAAGGGGAGGAAGAAAAGAAAAGAAAGGTAAAGAAAGAAATGACGGAAAAAGGACGGAAAACAAAAAAGAAAGGGAAGAAATGAAGAGAAAAGGAAATAAGCAAACAGAAAGGAAAGAAATGACAGAAAAGAAATAGATGGGGAAAAGATTTAAATAAAAAGCAAAAGGCAGAGAGAGATGAAAAAAATAGAGAATGGACAGAAAGGAAAGAAACGACAGAGGAAAATAAAATAAATAAAAGCAGAAGAAATGACAGAAAAAAGCGACAAATAGCAGAAAGAAGCAAAGGGTAGAAAGTAAAGAAATTATAGAAAAGGACAGAAAATGAATTAAAAAGAAAAGAAAAGAAATGGCAGAAAACAAACACGAGACAGAGCAGAAAGAAAAAAAAAGGATAGAAAGTAAAGGATTGTTGGAAAAGAAAAGAAGAGAAAAGAAAAGGCAGACGGAGCAGAAAGAAAAGAATGGATGGAAAGGAAAGAAATGACAGAAAAATGACAGAAAAGAAATAGAAGGGGAAGAAATTAAAATAAAAGGCAAAAGGTAGAGAGAACTGAAAGAAAAGAATGGACAGAAAGGAAAGCGATGGCAGCTGATAAAAAAAGAAAATAAAACAAATAATAGAGGAAGAAATTACAGGAAACAAAAAGGCAGACAGAGCAGAGAGAAAAGAATTGATAGAAGGTAAAGAAATGACAGAACGGGAAGAAAAAGGAAAATAAATAAATGAAAAGAAAAGAGAAGAAATGACAGAAAAAGGGACAGAGAGCAGAGAGAAAACAAAGGGTAGAAAGTAAAGAAATTATAGAAAAGGACAGAACAGGAAAAAAGGACAGAAAAAAAGAAAATAAATGGCAGAAAACAAAAAGCAGACAGAGCAAAAAGAAAAGAAAGGATAGAAAGTAAGGAAATTCTGGAAGAGAAAAGAAAAAAAGAAAAACTCAGACCAGGCAGAAAGAAAAGGATAGAAAGCCAACCATGGCTGGAAACAAAGAAAAGCAAAAGTGTAAAAAAAAGACAAAAGGCAAAAGGGTGGGATATTAAAAAAGAAAATAGCAACTAAGAAGACATTAATAATAATAATAATAATAAAAGAAAACAAAACAAAAAAGGAAAGTACAAATAAGGCAGTAAAGTGCAGCAATAGAATAAAAGATGTAAAGAAATGACAGCTAGGGAAAAAAGAAATGAAAAAATAAAAAAATAAAAAGAAAGCCAAAAAGAGCAGAAATTAAAAATGGAAAGAAAACAAAAAAAGAGGAAAAGGGACAGAATGGCAAAAAAAGGGGGACTAAGAAAAGAAAACAAACAAAAGTGCAAATGGGGCAATAAAGGAAGGATTTTTAGAAATAAAAAATAAAAAAAGTTCAGAAATAAAATAAAGGAAAAAAAAAAGAAAAGAAATGAGATAGGAAAAAAAACATCTGGTACAGCTGAGTGTTTGCTCTACACACACACACACACACACACACACACACACACACACACACACGTCTGTATCGCGGGGTGAAGACGGGCCACAATCTGCACTCCGAACCCCCACCGGTACCGTGGGCTGTCACCATGGCAACCTCTGCTTCTCCGCTATGTGTGTGTGTGTGTGTGTGTGTGTGTGTGTGTAACACTGACTGCAAACACTACAATAAACCAATACAATCCAAATAAAACACCTGTTTCTTATTTCTCCGACATTGTGACCTTTCTGAGGAGGTCCAGTCCAGTCCCAGGTCCAGTCAGTGGGACCCGTACCAAATTCCCTCCGTTTGGACCCAGTTAGGCTTTTGTGGGTTGATGGACACCAACCTTTAGAAGTCATTAGTCCCCGTGTTAACATTCATCCAGCCTGGATTCTAATCGATTAATCAATAGGTTTAATAAAAAGCTCAAAAAGAAACACAGGCAGAGAAAGGACGGGAAAGAAAGACAAAAGGACAGGGAAAGAAAGACAAAAGGACAGGAAAGAAAGACAAAAGGACAGGAAAGAAAGACAAAAGGACGGGAAAGAAAGACAAAAGGACGGGAACAGAAAGACAAAAGGACGGAAAAGAAAGGACGGAATGGAAAAGCACTGACAGAAAGAAAAGAAAGAAAAAATGAAGCATAAAAAGAAACAGAAAAAAGAAAATTAAATGACATAAAAATGGGAAAGAAAAAACAGAACAGGAAGAAAAGAAATAAAGAATAAAAAGAAAAGACAAGCAGAGCAAAGGGGCATAAAACCCCCCAGAAATAATTCAATAAAATAAGTAACTAAGTAAATGCATGCATAGAAACAAAAAAAATAAAAGAAGAAAGAAAAAGAAAGAAAAAAAAGAAAGAAAGAAAGAAAGAAAGAAAAAAGACAGAAAGAAAGTAAGGAAAATGACAAATGGCAGAAATAGCAGGACATAAACAAAAAGGGACAGAGAAATAAAGAAAGAAATAAAAAAAATGAAAGAAATAATTTTAAAAAGAACAGAGATAAAGACAAAAACTAAAGAAATGACAGAAGGAAAAAAGGATGACTAAAACTAATAAATAAAGGACAAAAGGACATAAAAATAGAACCTAAAACAGAGGACAGAAGGAAAGGGAAAAGACAAAAAGAGAGAAAGAAAAGAAAAGAAAAGAAAAAAAACAGGTGTCATGGTGTAAACAAACAAACAAATAAATATGATTAATAAAACAATACATTTATTAATTAGACTAATAATGTGACTGTAAATACACTTCCTGTCTCTGTCTCTCTGTCCCTCTGTCTCTCTGTCTCTGTCTGTCCCGCTCGTTCTGTCTGTCAGTCACTGTCTCTCTTTGTCTCTCTCTCTCTCGTTCTCTGTCTGTCTGTCTCTGTACCTCTGTCTCTCTTTGTCCTTCTATTTCTCTGTCTGTCTCTCTGTCCCTCTCTGTCTCTTTGTCTCGCTCTTTGAGCCTCTGTCTGTCTGTATGTCTGTCTCTGTCCCACTGGCTCTGTTTGTCCCTCTAAATGTCTGTCTCTCTCTCTCTCTCTTGGTCTGTCTGTCTGTCTCTCTCTCTGTCTCTTTCTCTCTTTCTCTCTCTCTCTCTTTCTCTCTCTCTCTCTTTCTCTCTGTCTCTTTCTCTCTGTCTCTCTCTCTCTCTGTCACAAAATCCCACCAGCAGTTAAACAGAAAGGAAAAAGGGAGAAAGAATAATAGAAGCATGCTGGTAAGGAAAAATGCAGTGCATTTGTAAGAATATTCTGAAACAAAGAGGAAAAGGAGAAAAATGAGAGTGAGCTCATAAGAGCAAGAAAATAAACTTTGACAACACCACTAGAGAAAGAACGAGACCAGGAAAGCTGATATAGCATAATAAAAAGCTTGGTGTACAGAGGAAGCAGTGTGGATAACCACAAATTTAATATAGCACACAAATTCATGCTGAAAGCTTGCACACTGCAGACAACATGGGCAAACCTGGACTCCAAGCATTTAGAATACATTCTGCTAAATACAAAGATGATGTGCTTATACTGAGTCAACAGTGGGTTCAAATGGACAGCATTCAGACTAGAGTTACTTTACAAGCTTTTTAAGAACATACAGATTGCCTCCAGCAGATATCAGCATGTGGGAATATGCTGCAGATTGTTTGTGTGTTTGAAGGTAGTGCACTACTTAAACGGCAAAATATGTTGCCAGATACTACAGAAATGAGCATGAGCATAAGGCTGTCGCAATCTATGAGTGATAAGGTGGTGTCAGACCATAAGGTATGTCAGCAAGCAGCAGGATAATCAGCACGCGGAGAGATGAATCAGGTTGGTCGGGGGACACTTGGCCTGTCCCCACAAGAGTAACCTTTACCCAGCCCTTTGATGGAGTGGCATTGTGTTCCAAACTTGCTTAGGTTTGCACCCTGTTTTTTGGGAAGCCAGATTCCCATAGCCCAGGAGAAGCAATTTATTTAAAAAAAAGATCTCTTAAGAAATGGCAGAATATGTCAAGCAGGGACAAATTGAATCAATGTAGAAATTGTGGTTGCCAGTTGTAGTTCAGGACATTGATGGTAGATGCCACATGGTAAATGGTCAGGTGTCTCTATAAGTTCCAAGTCAGGTTGCCATTTGGACAGCTTCAATTATTTAAAGGTCAATCAATTATGCTTAATGTAGTGTAAGAAACACAAACCTTGTGAAATAAGAACAGTCACATGGGCAGATGAATCAACTTTCACTTACTGTATAGGTTTTGTAGTTCATCTATTTGTAGGCCTCTTAGTTATGTTTGGAAGAAGCCTAAAAGTCTTAACCAATAATGTATGCTACCAACTGTTACACATGGCAAGGGGTTCATAATTGTTTGCACACAACTATCTTGTGTAACTCACTAGGTAAGTTCATAGTTCTGCTCCAAGTTGATCATGCCTCCTAAATGCTAGCTAATTCCAGTTTGGCTGATCTTTTTTGATATTGAATTAACTGAATCCTTTCAATACTTCCCAGCATTATTACTAAGAGAGAAATGAGACATTTGTTGTGACAGCTCCTATCAATACATCAAGTTACAGCATAATGAGGTAATTAGCATGCCATAAAATGTAATCATTGGCACGTCTAGTTTAAATACTTCACCCAATCCTATTCATAATCACAATAAATTAGTACAGTAAATGTTCTTTCCTTCAGTGGATTCTAATTAGTAGTAAATCACACCGTCACCTGAGCCCATGCTTAACTGACTGGATGATAATGAATCAAATACACATTTATTGCAGTCAACAGAAGACTGGTTTGTCAATGAAAATGATGCCACTGTGCAGTCAAATGTAGTTTACAACTCAATTTTCATTATGCCTGTATAATAAAATGTGACATGAGATACAATACATGAGACCTTTCTGCACCGCTCAGATCCTCCTCTGCAGGACCATCCTCCTTTTTCTTTGCAGTGATGTAATACATGCAGCAAATTTTATGCCGCTATCCTCCTGTGAAGGTTCGCCTCCTGCTCTTCCCTCTAGCTTCCTCACATCGCAGCAATGATGTAATCCCTCTCAGCACCTACTCTAGCACGGAAGCGTTTATGAAAGAGCAAACGTGAGTTATGTAAGGAAGGAAGAGTGGGAGAGAATTATAGCTTCTGATGATAGCGGGGAGACGTTCAGAATTCATTATAAGGAAAATAAACAGAAAGCACATTCCATAGGATCATTAGGTTTCATTGTAGAGTGGACCCATTCCTATACGTAGCACAAACGCATGACTAACGTTCCGTAAAAAGAAAAACTATGCGAAAATAAGATGATGCCTCTGATCACACTTTTGCCTTGGATCATTTTACTGAATTAACTGTAGATCCACAGTAAAGAAAACAAATTCATTCAAAACATTCAAATCTTAGATAGTTACACTGTGTGTATTTAAATGCATTCAAACCCAAGCCATTTAAAATATATTTAAATAATAATTTCACCATCCCAGGACCTAATCAATACATTTGCTCAGGTTCAACAAATTTGTAGGTGCATTTTGTCAGTGTAGTTGAATTGTATTAAGTGACTTTAAAATCCTTAATAAAATCAAATATTTTTCTGAGTTGCATCCATCTGCAGAGCCAGCTGCGTTTCTAGTACACATGTTTCTGAGCACCAGTTCCTAGGGGTGCCATAGACTTAGACGTGTGCCAGCTGCCAGGGTGGGGTGCAATAGTAATTTTTTAACATCTTGAATGATATATACACCTAACCCCACCCCTAGACTTTTAATAGCATGTAACCCTAACCATAGAATTTTAATACAGAATGCACTAAGGCTGGGTACCAACAATTGGGACCAGTTACAAATTTCCAAGAACAAGTACCTGTTGATGTTACTGTTATTATTATTATTATTATTATTATTATTATTATTATTATTAATAATAATAATAATAATAATAATAATAAATACATTATACTGATATAGTGCCTTTCAAACCCCAACAAAAAAAACATTCCTCTTGTTCCTACTAACCCATTGTATTCTATAAATTTACACTCGCGATTGGCGCAAAATACATCTGTATTAAGGCCTGCTGAGGGCTCCCACTGTCATGTATCATACTTAAGAGTAGCTAATGTCTGTAGCATACCAGACCAGGAATGCCCCAAGTGCATGGTGATATACAAGGTAAGTCAAAAGGACACAGGAGATCGTTTTATTTCAAAAACAAAATGGAAAATGACATACCTGAATACCCCAGTAAGTAACTGGTGAGGGGATTTATATTTTAGGCTGTCTGGAACATGGCCACCTTCTTGAAAGTCGCCATATTGGATTAAGAGCAAGAGTTTATATACTTTCCAATGGAAAGAATAATTGTTTTAGAATTCGATTGCCACAATCAGATTTACAGGTTTGCAATAAGATCTCCTGTGGTTCAAAAGTTATCAATTATTCACATTATTATTCCCAGAAAGTTCAAAATGTTTGTTGTTTGTAAGTGAAGAAGGAATTGATGATTCTGATGTCCAGGAAACGCAGCTGCCATATCACAGTCGCAGACTTCAACAACCAACACCCAGAAAGATCACCAATTTCACACAGCACTGTGCATTCCTCATAGCCAAATTCAGAGAAACCGGGGCTGCGGACGTTAAGTCATATAGTTATCATGTAAAGACCGCTAGTGAAACCTGAACAAAGCTATTGGCAGCTGTTGCGGAAAGTCCACAGTGCAGCACACAATGTGTCCTGGGACTTTTGACTCACCCTGTAGTTTCTTAAACAGCAAAAAACACTAAACTTTAACCATCATCAGACAAGTAAATAGTAAATAGCTTACAGTTATTACAGTAAATTACAGTAAATAGCTGTTGTATCTACTCAATGTGTAGAATATTTTGGTGCTGTAAGCTCGGTACGGACGGAGCATGTGTGATACGAGAGTGATGTATGGTGTGTTAAGTAAAGAG
>JAVSBV010119322.1:0-19527 GCA_033117975.1 Parotocinclus spilosoma | reverse complement strand
AAGCGCAAAAAGGCGAGCATATAAGCTCAGGGCGCGCTTATAGCACGAGTGTGAATAACACACAAAAGGCGCAAAGCACCAGAACACGATAATAAACCCAAATACGCGAGCAGCGTGAACGAGAATAAATCGTGAGGAGCGCCGAAGTGCCAGAGGGCGAGCGTGAGCTCTAAAACGAAGAAGCCAGACCGGGAGTGTCTTATTCAGAACAAACTCCCGGCTGAAGTGAGGCTAGGTAGGTGCCGACGACCAAAGAGCACGAGCTCTGACCGTGCGAGAAGTGCACAGGTACGGAACGGGAAAACACTCAAAGTGCCACTAACAAACTAAATACCTCGGGGGTTACCTGCCCATAGCAGTCCATCGGCCCTAATTAGCCCCCACACTTAACCACTAACTCTAGGGAACGCGGTAGGGCGCAAGGCGCCGGTGGTCAGAAATGCGAACCGAACGGAGATGGAATCCCATCTGAATGATGATAACCTGACCCCGAACAGCGCCAAGAACCATGCCTTTATAGGACGGGAAGCAGCGATGGCTCTGTAATGGCGACCGGAGAGGACGGCTGAACGCACTGGGGGAAGGTAGGAACCCTAACACAAATGTCCTTGAATATGGGTTGAAAAGGATTAGCAAATAATTGTATTCTGTTTTTATTTATGTTTTACACAATGTCTCAACGTCATTGGAATTGGGGTTGTAGAATCTACTTTACTACTTTACAATATATTCAGTGTTGTCCCATGTGAAGATATAATAGTCAGAAAATGTGAGTGATGTACTCGCTTTTGTGAGATAGTGTAAGTGTTAAATTATTATTATAAATATTATTTATAAATGTATTAGTATAAATAATTATACTCATTATTCATTCGTTATTCCTCATTCATTATACATACTATTAAGTATTGCAGAACATGTGCTGTAAACGAAAGGCAACTTCAGCTCTTTTTTTTAAATTCTTCATTATAAACCTTAATGTTTAATTTTCTACACAATTTCTCTTTCTACTTTTGCCCTAGCCAGTACCTGCCTTCTCTTCCAAGATACATCATCTGCAAGTGCACACATGCACACACACTCAAATGCACTGTCATGTCTCTTCTTTGAACAGGAACCGGAAGTGATGACATAGCAACATCTCCCCTTTCTGAGGATCCATTGTTCTTGACCCAGACCACCAGCTTCACTCACACAGCAGTGAATTTGCCACCTCCAAAAACAACCAGCATTTCTGAATCCAAATCCCACATTATACCATCTATTACAAGTACAAATAAACAACAGCTTTACACACCCCAATACCAGCTGATAACAGGCACAGACAAAATAATATTAAGCAAAATCACAGATCAGCTCAATGTAACAAATAGTCTCCAATCAGTATCAAACAAAACCAAATCTCAACCCAAAAATGTTAAATCCCAGCCTAAAACATCCAAACCCAAAATCAGAACACCCCGACCCAAAACAGTTCAATTGAAAAATAAAAAAGCTATACACCAATCTAAAAAAACCCAACCAAAGCACACAACATTCCATCCTCAAACAACAAAATCACAGTCCACCACAACACAAACACAAGGACACACAACCCAGCCATTCCCACAAATAACCCACTCACAATCTACCACAACCCAATCACAAGCTCACACAGCCCAATCACCCGCACATATAACCAAACCACAATCCACAACTACCCAATCACAAGCCCATACAACTCAATCATCTCCACATATAACCCAATCACAAGCCACCACAATCCATTCTCAGCCAGATACAAGCCCATTACAACCCAAATATCAACCTAAGAAGACCCGGCCCAGAGAAAACAAACAGCACAAAACCTTATCAGATCCCACCAAAGCAATACAACCACCTAATATCAATCCCAGAACACCCCAACTACAAAAAACCCAATCATGGCCCATCACGTCTGATACGTTAACTACTACAACCATATACCAACCCACCACAGTGAAATACCAATCAAGAACAATTCAACCCAGGCCTGTAACAGCCCAATCTCAATTTAGCACAACCCAAGCCAAAACACCCCAAACATCAAACCAAACTCAATCAAGAGGAATCGAGAAACAAACCACCACAGCCCAGCCTTTAACGACCAGAATTTATCAGCACGTCCCAACCCAACCCAAACCCAACAACAGGAAAACAAATTTGACATTGCCCCAATCACTGCCAATTAAAGATCAGGCCAGCAAAACACATCAGCCTACCTTGTCTTATCAAAAATCTACCATAAGGCATAATCAGGTATTAAGTTCTCCTAATACTGTTCAAATAACATCAGTCCAGGAAGAATCCTTCACAAGCATTTCTGAAACAGATATACCAGAAGACAGAACATCTTTACATACAACCGCCCAACATTCAACTTATGTTGCCAAAGTTACAATAAGCCCTATAAGGAGCCAGGATTGGTATGCACTTAGCACAATTGAAACAGACACAAAGACAAAAAAGCCTGTTAGCACTACTAAATTTAAATACCAACCCAATTTTCACACCACTCCTTGGAAATCAGACAAGCCTGGATTTACCACCACTAGCAAGCCCCAAATCACAAATCGTTCCTACAGTGCCAGTAAACAAAATGTTGAAAGGGAACCTTTTGAAAAAGTGAAGCTTTCATCAAAATATAATCGCAACAAAAACTTGACTTTGGCTGAAAAGAAGGTGGTCCGTAAGAAGCTCCCAGGCAGAAAACCCGGTAATTTTTTATTGCTTACTTGTTGCCTATGTTCATTTATTCAGTGGCATTGATTAAAAAAAGTATAGTATATAATTAATTGCACACAATGTAATTTTATTACAATGCAATTACCTCTTATGAGATTACAGTATTGAATGACATTTGATAAACTCTTTCCTGGGCTATTCTGAAATCAAATGTATTACAATGGCTAAATATTACCCAAAAAACTTACCAGGAATTCCCCTGAAAGTCCCAATATATTCATGCCAAAACTTTTACAGTCCTATTATAATCCATGGTTCTGACTCAGAAACTGTATTACCCCTCACAATAACAGCATACAGAATTTTTTATTTGCCATATAAATCCTGTCATCATATTAGGCAGTTTCTCTATGTCACGCTGCTCCATCACAGGATGGACATGGTCCAAAGCCTGCTCTTGTCAATGGGGTAAAGAAATGGAACAAGGGTAATGATATCATTGTGTTGAGGCTCCAGTGTTATAGGGTCTAACCACTGTCTCTATTTGTTCGTATAACGGAATGTCTTTACATCATAACACATATAACAACACAATAATGATACCCAATCCAGGCTGCTGCCAAGCACCATGTCCACCACCAAACCTGTAATTTATGCTTATTTTTCACAAACATTTCCCAACATCAACACGTGCTGCAACTACTGTATTACACCCCTCAGTGTTCATTAAACCACACTGCCACTCAACTTTGCATTGTGCTATCACGCTATGCTCATTCACCATGAAAAGTACTTTCGTCAAAATGCTAATATGGCTAACAATTAGTAAAACCCAGGCCCCAGTTAGCATGATCTTGTTTGTTTAACATCATCTCATAATGCTAACTGGCACCTGCAGCTTTAACCCATTAAACCTATTAGCAACATTATAATTTTTGGGTGAGTTTTTCCTGACAGCTGATTCTCCAGGATGTTCTCCCATCTCATTCACTTGCATTGTCCAGCACCCTTATTCAGTAATGCACTTGTCTGCCTCATTGCTTTCTCTGTTTGCTCTCCACAGGACACTCAGGCACCTCCTCACTTCTTTACTTACAGAGTAAATCCAGCTTGTTGTCTATCTCCTCTTTGCCAGCATTGTCCTCATTCTCAACCATCCAGAACTGCTGTTGTATTTGTACTCTAATTCGTACTTCGAAACTGCTAATCATGTTTATGTCTGTCTAGGCCGGGCCAACTCTTCATCTTCTGTAGTGAATCCTTCAGCAACAACAATGATACAGAGTGAGCGTCAATCAATATGTTGTCTAGCATCTACAAAAAATACCACTATCAATAAACTGAACATCAGCAAACATATATCTACAGGACTGTGGTAGCCTAGTGGTTGAGGAAATCCCACCTCTGCCAAGCTGCCATGGTTGGGTCCTTAAGTAAAACCCTTAACCCAGAATAGCTTGGATTGTAAGACTGTATCAGTTGTAAGCCGCTCTGGATAAGGGCATCTGCTTCATGCTGAAAATATAAATGTAAATGATAACCATTAGACAAATTCTTCATGTTGAACAGTGTATAATGCGCTGTTTATTCATCTGTAATCAGGTGTGTTGACCATTATTTTGCACGTGAGCTGTAATTCATGTTTTATGCCAGCCTCTTCTGGGACATGCATGAGATCAGACTGAAACTGAAATGATTTATATTGTGCAAAAACACATACTCAGCCAAGGGTCTGTTTCCCATTCTTTTGCTCTATAGCTTGCTGGTGATAGTTTAAAGCAGTTGATTATACTGCTCTAAAATGAGAAATTATTCTTCTGCAGTCATGATAGTTATCTTTCAGAGCTTTTTCAGTGCTTTTTCATGTTCCCCTAGTGTTTTAAAAGGTATAATACTACTTTGAAATGGGGACCTCTTATCCATTTGTTATGTGCTGCTGTTGTTGATGTCTGTATTTGTCATATTTCTGGTATGTTTTGGTGTATGTCACTAATAAGCTTTCTTTTTCTCTCAGCAACCCATGATGAAAAGCATAAGGGGCTTTTGCAGCCAATGCCTTCCAAGGAACCTAGCAAAAAGCTTGGTAAATTAGAATCTACTGAGACGTACATACTGAGAATCGTGAGACACATAAGAAAATGTTTGTCATGTGGTATGGTACAGAATAGTCAATGTGTGCAGGCATAAATAGAAATAAACAGGAGATTGACTACTATTGCTACTGTGGTAGCCTAGCGCTTAAGGTACTGGACTTTGGAGCAGAAGGTCCAGGGTTCAAATCCCACCTCTGCCAAGCTGCCACAGTTGGGTCCTTGAGCAAGTCCCTTAACCCACTATTGCTTGAATTGTAAGATTGTATCATTTGTAAGTCACTCTGGATAAGAGCGTCTGCTAAATGCTGTAACTGTAATTGAAATGTACTATGTTCTGTAAGTTTCTGGAAGATCTTATTTACTTAGAACATGCTTCCTTGTTTTGTTGCAGCACTAAGGGATTTTATCCCAGTGCTACATGTTAGCATGCAGTCCTAGCAAACTTGCAAAATATCTCGCAATGAGAAACCAATTCTCACATAGCTGACCTCCAGGCTAATTTCAGGCCAAATATGATGTTTATTTGCCTCTCTACTCCCATGACAAATGAGTCAGTGATAAGGCATTACAGAGAATTAATATGAAACTGTTCTCTTCCTTTTCTGTTCCCTTTTGACAATAGAAATAGTATAATTAGAGATTGAGATTAGAGATTATATACTGAGACATTTTATATGCCCACTTTCAAAAAATATATTATAAGAGAAGGCAAACAAATTAATAAAGAAAATATTAATCTTCACCAGATTGATCTGCTTGTAAACTGGCTTTCATAATTCACAACAAAGAAGACTTAAATACTATGACTGACATTTAAACTCTGCTGCTGGCCATTAAAGAGTGTTATACTATGTTGGGTTTTATAAATCACTGACCCTTTAGCTTTGACTTTGCTCTGACCAAGAAAACAGCCTTTATACAGCTCACACAGTGGTTGATAATGAACCCACCAGCTTTCCTGCTTCCTTCCTGAAACTGACACAATACTGTAGCTGTTGGGAAACAAGACTGATAAACTGTTCTCTTTAGAGAAGCAATGCATATTACAGAATGCTTCCCTCCTTAATTTAGTCTGTTTTCTAATATATACTGCTCACAAAAAATAAGGGATATTTCATTTTGAAACAAGAAAAAATGAAATATCTCCTAATTTTTGTGAGCAGTGTATTGAAAGGTACACTTGGCTATTTCTGTTTCTAGTAAGACATACTTATCAATATTAATTACAGTCTTATTATTTGCTCATTTTCATGTTATTTCCTTTGCTATATTTTTGCTCAAATCATCACCTGGACCATAGTATACTCTCATTGATTTAATTAACTTTAGTCAAATTAGATGTGCTGTTCACTGCTTTGTCTGTGTTTATCACACACAATATAACATTTAGACATGTACCAATTCTTAACTGCTGGCATTGTTTTCCAGAGTTACAAGGGAATGTACACCCTCCAATTATATGGAAAAAATCAAACCAGGTGGAAAAGAAATCAGAAAAGGAAGAAGGCAAAAAACAGTGGGGTACGATATATGTCCTGTGTTAGTTTAATAAAAGCCAAACATTTTCATAGCTGCTCTAATAACATTGCAATTATAAGAGATATTTGACTAATACATGCTTTCTTGTTGATCCATCAGATAATGTACTAAATGAAGTTCTGAAACCTCAAGCTGCTCCTATCACAGAGAGGCCAGTATATGAACAGCCAGAACCAACAACCGCACGATTTTTTGCCTTTAATGGTATGATTTAGAAATGACTCATGTAATGATCAGATTGTTTTACAGACACCATCGGTGATGATACACAGGAGAGTGTGTGACAGGGCTGGGTTTATCCAGATAAATGGATAAAACTGCCCAACCCTGATGAATGCAATTTCTGATTTCCCTCTTTTTGTGGGTGTTTTAATCTCTCAGGCAGTCGGTTTGACACAAGTGACAACTCCTCTGTGTTCAGTTCTGTTCCTGTCTCTACTGTGGATGCACAGGGAAAGAAACGCTATGTAGGTAAGACACTTCCTGTATTAAACATATAAATATACATATACAAGCTCAAATATGTATACAACCTTACATCTACACAGCCTCAAATCAAAAAAGGTTGGCACTCTATGGAAACTGTAAAACAAAAAAAACAAACAAACCTGCTGTGTTTCTAAAATTGACATCCATTCTGCATCACATTTAAAAAATTGGGAATCTTTAAATCTTTGAGTGTGTTGCAGACCAGAAAAGCATGAATGGATGTTTATTAACAAATGGAATTAAGTTGAGAAGACACAACATTAAATATATTGGGTTTATTAATTCCTACCTCTCGCTCCGGAGCGTTTCCCCGTCCTCGCCGATTGCCGTTACAGAGAAATCGTTGACACGGTTTATATCTGGTGTTTAATTTACGACCTGAATACGAACAGCTGCTTTTCCTGTTACTTAAGAATGGGTTCTAGCGTTGTTTGTGGCCAGGCCGTCACATACACTATCCGAGCACCCGACCACCGGTGTGCACACGCATGCGCTCACACACCTCGACACTCTGGACGTTCGCTCGGTCATTATGGTCAGTTGGATACGTCCCTGGGCTTATAGTGCCGTCGGACGCGCACGGGGGAAACCCCCGAGGTATCTATCTTTAGGGACACGTTGAGGGTCTCCCTTTCCATGCTCGTGCGCTCCTCGCGCATCTGAGCTCACACTCTCTCTGTCCGCGGTCACTACTGAGTCTCACTCCCGCTGGCTGCGCACTCCCATTTGAGACGCGCCACAGCCTCACTTACTTGCACTATACGCGCATCTGAGCTCCGGCGCCTTCCGCGACCTATTTGCCCTCACCCTACACGTGCGTGACTTCCGTGACTTAATTGCGCTTGCGCGACATGCGCGCCTGGGCTTATAGTTTTGCTTTTTGGTGCTTCGGCTTCTTCCACGATTTATTCACACCCACGCTATACGCGCACCTGAGCGCATGCTCGCCCATTGGCGTTCCACAGCTCCTCTTTGCCTTGCGATGTGGGAGACGTCCCAAATCAGCACCTTTTCGTGCTCATCGCATGTTCGCCCTTTTGCGCTACGGCGTCTATCACGATCTGTTCGCGCATTGCTCCCACTCCGGAAGGCAACACAACGGCACGCATTTTTTCACCTTTCCATATGTTTGGGAGCTTTTGCTCCACCTTTTTCCCATTTTAGTTTGTTTCTATATTATTTCCTCATTATTATTATACGCCGTGGGATTTCTCGGTCCCTGCATCTTTGGGTCCTACCCAATACCGTAACAGGTCACACTTTGTTTGTTTCTTCTTCAAGCATACCTGAGTCATGGGATATCTAAGCATCTGAACTGTGATTCTCTTTCAATTCAGCCCCTAGTGTGATCTATAAGACTGACAAGCCTCCAGATGAGCCATGTTCTGTCACTCAGTCTCTTAGCTACTTCCCTGAGGAGGAAAGCTTGCCCATAAATGTTACTGGCCCACCCAGGATCCCCCCAAGTAACCTCACTGTGGTTACTGTGGAAGGATGTCCATCGTTTGTCATACTTGACTGGAAGAAAGCAGGCAATGAAACAACAGGTAATTAGAACATTTACTTAAATAATTAATATTATGTTATTGTACCGTTGAGTAGGCAGCTCTCCTGCCACCCTGTACAGGATCAAACAGATAACTTTTATTTCATGGACAAATTGTTTGCTTCCTGAGAATTTTAATCCACTGCCTTTTGGAGCACTTCAGGATAAAATAACACTCAAAAACATCAAAGTACATCTATGCACTACTGTACTAAACTGTACTATTAAATTACAGTGCATTTAACTTGATATTAATTTGTTTTCACAGAATATGAGGTCGTCTCCAGCAAAAAGGATGCGAATGGAGGTGAATTATTTGTTATAACAACCAATCAGACTCACACAGCTGTGGAAAACTTGAAACCTGATAGCAGGTAAACATATGGCTGTCAGTCTCTGTAAGACATGCTATATAATTAAGTGACTGAAAATCAACTATACATATTGTACTTATTTCAGCTATGAGTTCAGAGTGACGCCTAAGAACGAGCTTGGTTCAGGACCACCCAGCGAGCCAGTCAGCTTCAGTACTGAGTCAGGTATAAAGAGGAGAGCTAAACCCTTATTACACTTATCATCTCATATGATTTAGTACACATTCTGTGGTAAGCATCATGCTTTCCCTCATATACCACAAAACCACTAATGCTTGTGCATCAAGACAAGTCATTTCTAGTTGGATTTTTATAGATTTTATAACATTTATATTTATTGTGTCATATCATGATTTTGAATTTTAGATTTAGTACTGAGTAACTGATTGTCAGACAAGATTTATGTGTAAACCATATGACTAAATGGAAACAAAGTAAGCAAATGTAACTTCAAAGTAAGCTTGTATCTCAAAATCGTTTTACACTATGATTTCATGCAGTTAATCTGCATTTATTAATGTAACAGATGTTTTTTTTTTATCTAAAACTACTCACAAGTGAAGTTGAAGTCTGTTTCCAGTATACTGGGTACAGACTATATCTAGGGCTGTTCTTGGTTGAAAGGTAAAGCAGTTATTCTTTGACTTCATTCACTTCTGATCATGTGCACAGAATGGTAACAGTTAAGTTACTACAGTGTATATATGATAAGCATTTCTAACTTTTCTGTTTATGAGGTCACACAATATTGATAATGATCTGCCTGCCTTGAAATTGGAATGGCACCACACCCACTGACGATTAACATAACTAATAGGTTAGCATTGTGCATTAATAATAATATTTACTACACTTTCTAGTACAAATAACATTTGTACCATT
Source organism: Parotocinclus spilosoma (assembly GCA_033117975.1). Lineage (NCBI taxonomy): Eukaryota > Metazoa > Chordata > Actinopteri > Siluriformes > Loricariidae > Parotocinclus > Parotocinclus spilosoma. Next base: position 9,901 of record JAVSBV010119322.1, on the reverse strand, counting down.
TGTACCATTTGTACCAAACATGACCAACATGTTTGCAAATCCATAGTGAGTTTCTAAGAATTTGGCTATGAGGCATGTAACAGTGCTGTGTAAAGCTGGTGATCTTTCTGGGTGTCGGTTGTTGAAGTCTGAGTCTCCTCAGACATCAGAATAATCAATTCAATTTTCAGTTACCTGTGACTAACTACGAAAGATTGAACTTTCTGCGTTGATAACTTTTGAACCACAAGTGATATTGTACCTGATATTATGTATGTATGAATTATAAATATTGTGCCAGTCAATTTCTGAGACAATTTTGATCTCGTTTGATAGGCTACATGACCACCTTCCCATTGAAAAAAGCTTACCATTGATCCAGTATGGCAGCTTTCAAGATGACGGTCATGTTCTGGACATAGCTTAAAAGATATCCCCCTCACCCAATACTTGCTGGGGTATTCAGATATGCCATTTTTCCCTTTTTCATTAAAATAAGTGGGTGTCCTTTTGACTCACCCCATATTTCACCACCCTAAAACACAAATGGGCCGGACCCACATGTTAAACTCCCAATGTCTCCAGAGTCTATTGTTGAACACACTTTGACAAAAAAATCCACCATGCATCACAAAATATGTGTACAGACTCCAAAAGTAATAAAAAACCTAAAGATGAGAAAATAAATAAAGTGTTTCTAACAGACTGGCTAGGTAACTCATTACATTTCTCCTGGAATAGTTTATTAAACCTTATAAACAAGCAAACTGTTTAAATCAATAAATCAGTGAGTTATTTGTTCTGCCAGTATTTTGATGTTTATAGATTATTTTGTCATAACATTTCGAACTGAGATGAGAGGTTGGGTTTAGCTAAGCTCATCAGAATTGTGGCTGAGGTATAAACATACAAAGAAAATATGCAAAATTGTACAGAAATACTTGAGTATCCTCACAATACTTGAATATCTAGGGCTGTTGTAATTCATGTGTTAATAATTACAGTTATTAATGGTATTAATTGCATTACGTTCCACACTTGAATATGTTGTAGGCTGTGTCTAAAATGGACCCCTAATTGCTTTTCCCTGCATTCTGCATCACTATACACTCACTGACAACTTTTACTCCATTGTCCATTGTATCAGTTCCACTTACCATATTAAGTAGATGCACTTTAGTTCTACATTTAGAGACTGTAGAAATTAACAGTCCATCTATTTTTCTAATGGTCAAGACCCCTATAGGACCAGCACAGATCAGGTACTATTTGGGTGGTGGGTCTTCTCAACACTGTAGTGACACTGGTGTGGTTTTGGTGTGCTAGTATTTGTTGTGCTGATGTGAGTGGAACACCACAGTGTTACTGCTGGATTGAACCAAAATTTGGAGCCTTTAGCATCCTGTAGGCAGCATCCTGTGAGCAGTGATTAAGAGTTACAGGATAACTAAAACAACTGTTCAACAATATACGAGCTACAGTTTCGGAATGTATATTTACAAGGTGGAGTAATATAGTGGATGTGTATCATAGAGTACAGTCAGTGGACAAAACTCCAGTAGCACTGCTGTGTCTGATCCAGTTGTATTAGCAATACACCACCCCGACATTAGTGTCACTCCGGGTGCCGAGAATGATCCACCACTCAATTAGTACACGATCTGTGGTGGTCCTGTGAAATCGCAAAGAGAGTAAAGGGAACTAACAAAAAATGCAAAGTAACATAATAATAAAGACATTAAAAAACATTTATAAAAACATAAAAAAAGTAATTGGTGAGTGTATATAACACTATTAGCCTTTAAACACTGAATTCTATACCGTTTTAGAGACTGTTTTATACAGTTTTTCTCACTTGCACACAATTATTGCAGCTTATAAGCTACACAGTACCAGTGTATGGTTTGACGACATAAAAGTTTGCACATGCTTTTAATAAAAGTAGCTAGGTAAAGTTATAGTATTAGAAAAGAAAAAAAAAAATTTATATACTGTAGTTCTGGTAATTTGTGCTATGTTTTAAACTTATTTGCATTATTGCAATAATGTCGTGACACAGTGCATGCAGTTAAAAGATATATTGTCCATGGTTGGGCAGGTATGAGTCACTTCACATCCATGATGCAATCTTGATGTTTCTGAACACCATATTAAATATATGTACTACATGTTATATAACAAGACTTATAAGGGATACCCTGATGTATTGAGTTGTCTGTATACAAATAAATACAAAGCTGCTGTCACATCATCCTGTCTGTAGAGCCAGTGCTCCAGAATCTGTGTTTATCAGGACAGAGATTAAAATGAGCACCATGCCAGCCTAATGGCCCACGTTAATGCACACTCACTGCTTTAGCTGCTCTTTTACCAACTTATCTGGTTGCACGCTGATTCATCTCTCAGCACACTGATCATCCTGCTGCATGCTAACACACCCTGCTACACTCCTCTCAATGGTTTCTGATTCATTCGAGGAAAGCAAACATTATTCTTCATCCATAACATCACAGTTCAGTGACCACTTCATGATTTACCTAAATGCTTTTATATTAGTTTTAAGCACCCAAATTGTAGGTATGTCTAAATAGATCAAACAGTTATATTTTTCTACGTTAAAATGTGTCTAACAGGTCCGTGTTAAAATAATAGGACCAATATGTATTTTGCTGGGTCTGTGAAAACCTTTCTTCACTTAGAGCCAAAGCCTTTGTAATGCCAGCAGCTAATAGCAACCATGTGAAAGCTGACACAGACTGATGAATTATAAAGCTGTGATTCATGTGAAAAACAGAACTGCGCTCATAGCACATAGATACAATAAAGTATAAACATACACACATTTAGAAGTAAGTGATAGGTAGATAGCGTGATAACAGACTACTGCATTGTGTTAAACAGAGCAAGTGCAAAGCGGAGAGTAGTTGGATTTGACATGTTTTGTTTACTTTAAGTCTGTCAAATGTAGGATGTTCACGGTCTAATTAATGTACGTATTTATATTTGAGATAAAATTTAATGATGATATGAGTAGTTTGAGCAAAAAGGTATCAAAAAGGGATGAGACACCAAGTCATGCACAAGTCACAATATCTAAGTATCTCAGTATGTAGCTTTATTAAATTTCAGTTTGGCAATGATGTAATACATATGGAATGGGAATTATATTATGTAATAATGCCGGCAGTAATATGTTCCTTCTCTCTTTCAGCTGACCCACGTGTGAGCGAAATCCCAACTGGTAAATACCCAAACACATCGATATTCAATCATTTTCCCACTGAAAGAGCAAGACAACTATTGGTTGGAATTTGATTAGGGTGATATTTAATGAAATTATCTTATAGTATCCAGAATGTTTAAACTGTATGTACTATAGGAACAGAATACACATTCACATTAGAATCTATTTAATATAGTGAAGTTTGCTTTGTGGCTGTAAAATAATGCAAAACTATTTACAAATTTGAAGGGAAAACCTTGGCATGTTTGGTTCAATTGTGTTCCTACGACTATATTATACACTCATTGACAAAAAAATAACTAGAAGAAGTATCTGCTGGAATCAGTTAAAAAGAGTCTGTAGTACCCTGCTGGGCGGCTTCTAGCTGGATGCAAGATTTTACATTTACATTTACAGCTGACCCTTATCTAGAAAGACTACTTATACAACCTTAAAATCCAAGCAATTATTGGTTAAGGGTCTTGCTGAAGGACACAACAATGGTTACTTGGCAGAGGTTGGCCACCACAGTGCCCTACATACAGGTTCTGTGTTGTGTCCTCTGGCGCATTTTCTCACAGATGTTACAGCTGGACCTGTAGTACCTGCCACTCATAGATTGTGAAGATGGTTATTAATGCTTAATTGAAGATTATAAAGCTTGTAAATCTGCAGGCCAAGGAAATTTTGCAATATGACAGAAACTTTCCTAAGAAACCCTTGCTATGGTTGGGCGCATGTCACCGCAGGATGATAATGCTCCATTTTAAAAAGCACAATGGTAATAAATCTGACTTAATTTGACCACTCTAATGCAATTATGTTCTTACTTTTGAAGCAGACCTGTATTGCTTTGACAGCAGATTTAGAGTAGATGTAGAATAGATGGAAGGTGAAGCCCTGCACTAATCTAAGGTCCATTGCAAACTAGAACAGGTTTTCTTCAACGATTGCATTGGTTTCATCCATCTTCCCTATAACCCTGACCAGTTTCTCTGTTCTTGCATATGAAAAATGCCCCTAATGATGCTGTCACAACCAGGCTTTACTGTAAAGATGAAGGCATGAGCAGTGTTTATATTGTGCCATGCACAGAACTTTGTATTTAGGCCCAAAAGCTCAAAACTTTTTTTGGATATTCATTACAAGTAATTTCAATTAACTAGATCTCAATTCTAAGTTTTAACAAAACAAAATGTGCAGGAATGAATACTTATGCAAGGCACTACATTACACATTACTATACATTTATGGCTGTTAGGATAAATTAACATTATAACGTTGAATTAAAAATTCTGGTATTTTATTGCAGTATGATGCAGAAGTTTAAGAACCTCTGGTCTAAAGAAATGTTTTGTTGAATTTAAACAAAAATAAGTTACCATTGCCTTCGCCGTCTTACATAATACATTATTTTGCAGTTATCCAATCCAAATTTGTCAAATACGTGCCAATTTTATTGTTTAATTCACCTTCGTTTTCACCTATGTTTTAAAACCCATGCATTATACAGTATATGTATTCATCTATGCATATGTGCAAAACCATGTCATATTTAAGTTAAAAGTTAAAAAATAGGTAATTTAACTAGTATTGCATTTAACTAGTATTGCATTGTATATAATGCATTTGTATATAAGACTATATTCAGTATGTGTATTGTAACACGTTTTCAGAATTTGCTACTTTTATTTAATTTGGGCATAAAATCTAATTATGCCAAGTGAGCATTGTAATGCAAAGTGCTTTTAAGTTGTTGTAAAATTCAGTAACAATGTTGCAGCCATAACATTTTAGTATTGTCTTTTACCAAAGAAAACAGAAGCATTCCTTATCAATGTTTAAGTCTGTATTTTCTCCTTTACAGGTAAAAATGCCATCTGGTCCTCATTCTCATTTAAAACAGACTCCTACTCTGAGTGCACTGGAACCATGTATGTGAAACGCACATGGTATCGCAAGTTTGTGGGAATTCAGCTGTGCAACTCGCTCAGATACAAGATCTACCTGAGTGATTCACTCAAAGGTATGCTGGATTAAATTAGAGTTCGCAAGCCTTCTCAAAAAGTTCTTGACCTACTGCTACTAGTTAAGCTTCGAGGTTTAGATTTTGTTGGTCCTTGTGAGGTTAACTTTCTGTCATTTGTGCCTCTGTGTAGGGAAGTTCTATAACATAGGGGATGAGGCTGGCTATGGTGAAGACCACTGTCAGTTTGTTGATTCTTTTCTGGATGGGCGTACTGGTGGCCCTCTGCTGCCACACCAGTTACCACCCAAACAAGGTACAACATACCACATACACATCACCATCTAACAACATTTTAATCTGTAAAGTAATTATTGTTTATACAGCTACAACTTAAACATGGTTGTACAGTACTGTGCACAAATCTTAGGTCATGTTATATACTAGTAATAAGCAAAGCTATATGGGAAAACATAGTGAACAAGTATTGACTAAATAGCCAAGATAATGTTTATAATGTTTATATATAAATGTAGATCCTCACTGATAACACTGATGTGGAAACTGCAGATAGAGGCAAAATCTATGTCAATTAGTTTACAATGATACTGTACGACTTGTGATACGGTGATACATTTCAACTGATCGTTCATTATGTTGAGTTACCAATTTGAATAGAAAAAAGGGGTATTTATTCATCATAATTTATTTAAATAGCATTTTACTTCGTAAGTATATATATATATATATATATATATATAAGTAAGTTGGAACCTCTGAACTTATATTGTTTTTTAATGTTTATACACTGTACATAAAACAGTCCATGTAGTGATCAGTGAAATTGTCCACTCCAGTAAACAAATTTTTCAAAAATTTCAGACACATAACGTGACATACACGTACATTATTTACTAATGTTCAAAGTGGGAACTTTTGTTCAAATTTGGAGGCTTTAAAAAAAAAACCCAGATCATTCAATGTCTGAATTGCTTGAATAAAGAAGCATTGTATTTTGATGTTCCACTGTGCTGGAAGACATATAATAGAAAAAAGAATAATTATGGGTACTGGAGTAATGATGCACTGGTAGAGAGTGCTGGATTGCTTTCATAGAAAAAAAATTAAAACAAACAAAAAAAATCTTACCCATGATCTCATCTCAAACTCTACAAGAAATACCTATACATAAACCAGAGGCATTCTGGTATCAAGTGGTGTAATCTGATTAAACAAAGATCAAAATATTTGACTTTAACCAAACATATCCTTGGAAGAATATTAAAAAATATTAAAATAAATGAATGAGGTAGTTTTGAGCAAGGGGGTATGATTTGAGGACAATAAAATGTTTTGCAGATTGAAGAATATCCACAAATCAGAGAAATCAATGTTCTACAGTCAGTAAAACTGAAGCTGAGGTTGGCCAGTACAACAAAACAATAACCCATTAATACACTGCAAACTACAACCCCAAATCAGAAAAAGTTAGGGTGGCATGGATAATGCAGATATAAAAAACTTTTTTCATGTGTTTATAAACACATAAAAGTTGGCAGGGCAATGTACGGCAAAAAAATCTAAAATTTAAATGATTCAAACAAATCAAGTGATTATATCCACGATATGGTACATAATCAACATCCAGAAAAGACTGAGCCTCTAAAGAAAAAGATAAGAAAAGGATTTCCGGTGGTCAATAAATGTGTGAGAAAATAATTGCAATGTTTTAAAACAATGGAACTGAATATTCCAGTTCTAACTATTTCTTTAACATCGTTTCTATCTTTCTATCTTTGGTCTGGTTTGCTTCTGAACATGATTAACATATGGCTTATATGTTAAATAATGTTTTAAGTGGCATTTGTTAATGTAACTCTGTATTGTAGTGCTTGATAAGTGGAGATCTTCTGCCCACCTTTGCTCCTCAGAAACTCAGACTTTCATCATTCATGATTAGAATCACCTGTTGACATCATCAGTTTGAAAACACATCATAAATTTAGTATTGTAATTTATGAATAGCTCTAAAATGTCCGTGTCCCAACTTCTGAATGTACTGCAGGCCTGAATTGTTGTTTATTAATAAATAAAATTTGACCAAAGCTGACCAGAAAAAAACAGGTTTATACTGTATATAAAATTTCAGGTTTATACTCCCTGCAATTAAAGAAATGTCAATGTAAATGTAAGGAACACAAAATTATTTTTTAATGCATTTTCCATACCGTCCCAACTTTTTCCAATCTGGGGTTGTGCTTAAAGAAATTAAAATATTAAAGGTAAAACAAACAAAGAAATTGAATGGCTACAGACTTGTTTATTCTATTACACTGCTCACAAAATTAAGGAATATTTAAAAAGGAATATATAGTGATTAAAAAGAAGCATTTTATTTCCATAAACAAGATAATTAGAAAAGCAAGAAAGTTGTTCAATTTCGCAAATAAGATGCAAACTAAATTATATTTATGGGGGGGAACAGAAGCATGTTAAACTGGATTAAAGTGCCATACATACATACTGTTAAGAAGTGTGTATGGTCACCCAAGACTGCCAAAACACCCTGACAGTAATGGTGCATGGACAGGATCAGTTTGTCCAGCAGTTCCTCCTCTTCTTATTCAGATTTTTAACATACTGTTTTATGCAGAGTATTTTTGAACTAAAAACATTTTTAAGTCTGCTCCCTGCAGAGGTTAACCTTTTCCTTTAGACCATGCACAAAACCATCATTTGACTCAAGCTCAAACATTGTGTCATTCAGGTTTTTACCGGGGCGCACGCCAGGAGCCGGTCAAGTTTGGGAAGATTGGTGGGAACACTCGGATCAACTACGTGGCCTGGTACGAATGTGGAGTGCCCATTCCTGGGTCATGGTAAAAGGTGTGCAGCTGTGTGAAGATGTGTGATAAGAATGCAATGCTAGAGAAGTTGTTACAGTGGGAGCTTACAAATTCTCTGTACAGATAAATGCCTTTTTGAGATCATGATTTTATGTCAGGGTGCTAACTATAATGTTGTATTCATTATTTTAACGCACTCCGAGAGAAACTGAGGAGAGCAATCCAAAGTATGGATTCTCAGTTGCTTCCTAAGCAAAAGTTCCATAATTCCTGTTTCAAACTTTAACATTCACAAACCTGGAGCAAGTGTGTAAATGCGAGATGTGCACTAATTGGTCTGATATCAGACTGGATGTCCTGTAATAAACATGTGCGGTTAAATTGAGCATCACTTTAAAGTACCAGCACATTTTAATTAGCATTAACTCCTCTGTCCTTGTGTCCTTTCCTGTGGAGTTAAAGAAACGAGTAGCACCCAGCGGGTTATCTACAGTAGCTACTATGGAGTATTTATATGCAGAATAAAATGATTCAACATTTTGAGAGAATTAAATGAAGAATAGTTTATGGTACGGGGTAGCAGGCTATCTGGGTTTAAGTTTAAAAGCATTCATTATTTATCAAGAGGAGAGACATATCATGCAGCTGTTCCCTGAAAACTGAAGTAGGATAGATTGAAAGGGACAAGAAGAAACAGAAAGTTGTACACAACTGTTAAGTCAGACGTGTTCGCTGTAATTAACCAAAGTTCTATGTTTCAACCATTTATAAGTGTATATATTGAAACAAGAACTATATTTTTGTCCACTAGCTTTTGAAGTTAATCACATGGCATTTTCATACGTAAAGGATAAATATATATATAGAGGCACTCACACCCAGTGTGTAAATTTGAAGATATGTAGCAAAAGGGACACGAGGCAAATGGCTTAGTGAACAGACAAGATCAATGTGTTGTTGAGAATTTCACTGGCTTGTAAATGCGGTCAGGGCTTTTACAATTTGAATCTTTATGGAAACATTTTGAACACTGTTATTAAAAAAAAAAAAATTGTTGTTGGTCACAAATGGTTTAAATGCAAATCTTAGCAACATGCTGCTTTTATTGCAGAACATTAGTGTGGTGTCTTTCTGAACACGCAAGGAGAAATAAACAATCTGTCCTGTATCTACTTTGTGAAGATTCCAGAGTAATATTTATTCGTTCATCTTTGTGCTGGGTTCAAAAGTACAACTGACCACATGATTTGAATGTCTGGTGAGTTATTTTTGTGATAAAACAGTGGAGTGGTTATCACACTTAAATATGCACAAATTACATACACTTAATAATGCACTCAAAATTGGGACTGTGGTAGCCTAGGAGATAAGATACTGAACTATGGGCCAGAAGGTTCAGGGTTCAAACCCCCACCTCTTCCAAGTTGCCACTGTTGGGTCCTTGAGCAAGGCCCTTAACTTACAATTGTTTGGACTGTAAGACTATATTAATTGTAAGTCGATTTGGATAAGAGCGTCTGCTAAATGCCATAAATGTAATAACATTTCTACAGATATCTAATTAATGGTCAAATAAACAGCATACTCCTTTTTTATCAGATTAAAGTTTAGAAATCAGATTAAGAAAACCTATAGAGAGTAGAGCTGGGCGATATGGGAAAAAATCATATCACGATATTTTTTTTTATATCACTCGATATCGATATATATCACGATATAAATCAAATCATTATTTCCTTTTTACTTTAAATGAGAAGTGAAGATAGCAAAAAAAAATTTTAAACAACAACAAATAAATAAAAGTAAATAGTAATACAAAATAAAATCTCAATAAACTCTCTGTACTGTATGCTTGTCCTTGTATAAACTCAAAACACCAATAAATAA
>JAVSBV010119297.1:0-19529 GCA_033117975.1 Parotocinclus spilosoma | reverse complement strand
ACATTACCCTGGATACCGTGGCTCTTGATACATCACAAAGACTTGCTGTCTTGGTCACAGATGCACCAGCAAGACATGCACCAACAACTTGTCCTCTTTTGAACTCTGGTATGTCACCCATAATGTTGTGTGCACTGCAAAATGTTAAGCAAACCTGTGCTCTTACCCTGCTAATTGAACCTTCACACTCTGCTCTTACTGGTGAAATGTGCAATTTAGTCCAATTTAGCCATGAAACCTCCCACAATAAAATGGCAGGTGTTTCAGTTTCATTGTCCAACCCCTGTAGATGCTTTAGCAAAACAATTATTCAAACTTTCTGAATGCTAAATGACTCTTGGTTTTCATAATACAGCTTACTATTTATATTTACGCTATTTAGCAGATGCTCTTATTCATAGGATCTTTCAACTAATGCATTCTTACAACCCAAACAATTGTGGGTTAAGGAATTTGCTCAAGGACCCAACAGTGGCAGCTTATACCAGACTGGGATTTAAGCACTTTATATTCTGGTCCATAGTCCATTTGTCCTTTAATTTGCTTAACATGTTTTATTTTTTATATGACAACAAAGAATGTAGTGATGCAGTCAGTTGAGCAGAAAACTTTACAAATGCAAAGTTCTGTGTCAGATTCTGTCAAACCCAAACACGTGCACAGATGTTTACAACACTGTTTTGTCCAGACACAGTAATACCTGAATGATCTAGGAAAGTAGCGGTATAAACAGTATAGCAGTATATGCATTTGCAGGAACCAACTCTAGCCAGGGTGCCAGTCCATCTCAGAAAACACTAACACTGGCACACTTTAAAGACACAATGTCTTTTGAAATGTGATAGGACACGAGAGTGTAATAAAACTCACATTTTAAATAAATCGTAATCAATGCCATGATTCCTGTGTACTCTTAAAAGTATATAACTTAATTCAGTCCTATTAAAATGTTTTAGTCCTCCTAGCCTGTTGTACTTAGACAGCTCTTTGTTCTTGGGCATGGTGGAAAGGTTGGAGTGGGATTGACTAAGGGTGTGGACAGGTTTTTTAAATACAAGTAACATGTTCAAACAGGTGCAATAATGCATGTAATGAGTGCAGAATAGGAGGGCTTATTAAAGAAAAGCTAACAGGTCTGTAAAAGTCTGGTTGGTAGGTAATCAAATAATTTTTCATGCAATAAAATGCAAATACATTTTTCGTTCTCTCACAGTTGAAGTGTACCCACGATAAAAATTACAGACCTCTCCATTCTTTGTAGGTGGGAAAACTTGCTAAATCAGCAGTGTATCAAATACTTGTTTTTCCCACTGTAGGTATCTGATGGATTATAGGTTATACAGCCATCTGTTTAATCTGTTTTAAGTGTTAACAGAATTAATAGAATGTCACTAATCACACTGGACATAATTAATCTTCCCATTAAGTGAGTTTATGCAGGACTGTGCAATCTAGCTTTTTTATTTACTCCAGTATTGTGTATAAAATGTTACACTCTGATGATCTTGTGGATTTTGTATCATACATCTAACGACATTTGTTCTTCTTCTGTCCAGATTCTTGTCTTACAGAATACTGCCCTCTGGCAAAGATTAGAAATGCCAGCAGTATAAATATCCAGCTATCACAGCATAATGTCTAAATAATGTATTTAAATTACAACATCCCCACCTCTTTTTAGTCTAGACTATACCAATGCCAAGTGTGTTTCATTCAAATTGACAATTCTGGCCCAAGTTTAATTGATAAATAAATCTAGTAAGTGTTAATGTATCTGTCATTTCTGAAAGACGTTAAATGAAAAAAGAAACACATCTAACTGACATATCCCTGATAAAGCCAAATGTTTTACTTTGGCAGCCTTAAAAATAATCATAGCACATAAAAAATGCATGATGAAGATACATTATATGAAACAAACGTAGTAATGTTATATCAGAATTCTGTTTAGCTATTTTGTTCAGCTGCATATTTTTCAGTTTTCTCATTTCTTTACAGAATTATTTCACTTTCATTATCCTTCTTGCTTCAGAGACACATAAAAGACAGACTATGACCTAGTGTAGTGTCCAAAGGTGCAGTCGTGAGCAACGCCACTGTGCATGGCTTTAAATAGCCTTGTAAACCAGGTGATGTAATGCAGTAGGGTTGCTAGTAAATCGTATATATCTGAGCCTTATCCTGCCTTTGCAAGCCAATCTCACAATTTTCATTATTTTTATGTAGTCACCTGTTTATGAGTATGCAAAACGGATTTCAAACATACCATTGGATGTTGATGAGTGATGGGGAACTGTTATTACATCACAACGATACAGTACTGTGCATTGTTTTAGAAAGTGTATAATGACCATATGTAATTATTTCCCACTCTCTTTTTTATAATACAACCAGTAAACACCAGAAATATTTATGAAGTATTAAAAATGAAAAAAATCTCTCCTTACACTTGAGCAATGACAGCATCTAGCATCTTCATTGGGATGTAAAGTTAACTATTCTATAGCCTGGAAAAGCTTGATTAGGTCTTTTCAGAAGGGTAAACGTCAAGAAACCACTTTTTCAAAAGGGGAACAGACTGAAAAGGCTAAGATATGCTAAAGCTCACAAAGATTTGAATAAAGATCAGCAGAAAAGAGTATTATAGAGTATTATTAAGTATTTGTGATTACCTGTGAGAGTTGACACATCATTGTGTGTTTTAACCAGGAGGGGGCCATGCCTCAGGTCCCCAGGAGAGAGTTGGAGGTTGTGGGTGAAACCACATCCCTCCTCCTGCTCTCCGTTCAGGATGAAGAAAGCCCGTGGCTCCAGCAGGGCCTGAAGAGGGTTGGATGGAGAAGAGGGAACACAGATGGATAGAGGGAAAGTGAACACAGGTTGCCGGTGTTCAGAGTTCAGCGTGCTGAATTCCAGTAAATATTTGGGTCTGATGCCCCAACAAGGGAATTACTTCATCTGTCCTAAAAGAAAAAAAAGGAGCAAAATAAGCATAACGCATACTCCATAAATACTTTAAATATGCACTGCTCACAAAAATTAGGGGATATTTTAAAATGAATACAATGAGGATCATACAAGAACTGCTGGTTAGTGTGTTTTGGCAGTCTTGGGTGACCATACACCATACTGAACAGTCAATGTGTGGCACTCTCATCCAGTTTGACATGCTTTTGTTCACCCCCATGAATATGTTACTTTCTACTTAATCTTGATAATTGAGTTTCCATCTCATTTGTGAAATTGAACAAAATTCTTTGCCTTTTCTGATGAGCTTGTTCAGTGAAATAGAACAAGTGAAAAAATGTACCTAGGATATCACTATGTATTTTACAGCGTGCCTATTCACTTCAATCTTTGAGCATGGGACAACTGATGGATAAAATAGAATAGGGCTTTTGTGCAATGCCATATCACTTTCATCTGTGAGCAGGCCAACCTGTTCTGTGCTATTGATCTGTAAAAGGATACACACACACAGCTACAGCAAAACTGCCTGCCAGTACTGCATTCATCTTTGCTTACGCATAAAGGATAAATGTTTAATCATTATGATGTCCTAAATTATTCGTGCACTTGCATGTGATTGTACAATTTAGGACTTTGAGACATACGTTTCTTCAAAATAGCACTCTCTCTGGAAAAACTGCTTATTTGTTTAGCTCAGTGAAGACACATCAAGTTATTCATGTAGGTATATATTAATGCATTGTTGATCAACCAGTTCAAGCTGATTGATCAACAGTAACTCAAATAACCATTCATTACAACCAAGCTATCTAGAAAAACATCTCTAAATGCACCACACATCAAATCTTAAAAGCAGATGGGTTACAGCAGCAGAAGGCAATACCGAGTGTCCCGCCCGTCAGCTAAGAACAGACAACTGAGAGGACATTCCTCACAGGCTCACTAAAACTGGACAACAGAAAATGGATTTTAATTCATCCTGGCTGGTATCAATGGATCAGGCTGCAGGTAGTATGGTGTGAGGTGTAATTGTGTGTTGCTTTTAATGAAATTAATGAAATGAGGTCATTGTATTGGAATGGCCTCTACAGTAACCAGATCTCAATACAACATAGTGCATCTGGGATGTGGTGGAATTCTGGGATGTGGTGGAGATTTGCATCATGAATGTGCAGCCAAAATATTTGTAGCAACCAAAATAATGTTTAAAGCACCTTTTTAAAGGTTTTTATCATGAAGAATGAAGGCAGTTCAGAAGGCAAAAGGGGGTACAACTCACTAGAAAGATGTATCTAAAAAAGTGGCCCATGAGTATATGTGGTTACAGAATATATATATAAAAAGTGCAAGATAATGAGAGAGAATGGAAACATAGGTTAAAGCCATTTACCAGTAACAGGTATTCTACAACAAGTAACTGAAATTATAGTGTAGCATGACACACGTATACTGTCATTTCCAAAAATATAAGGACATGTGGGGCTGTTGAAAGCAATTAACAGTACTTATTTTTGACCATACATGAACCTTTAACTTTGGTCACATGTAGAGCAAAGTTGAGACGTAGGATATCTCAATGCCACTCAGCAGTACGCTGAGCCAATCATGCTGTAGTAACAAGCTGTGTACGTGTGTACTGTCACACAACACAAGCTACAGGGCTGAAGGGAGTAAAGCAGAATGAGGGAGGGAGGGACCAAAGGAAAACAGGACAAAGGGAGGTACTTGAGATTAATTTAAACCCAAAAAAGAGCCTGACAAAACCATACTGACTTCATTAGGGTGAGGGAGCGGATCTAGCTGAGCTTCTCATCTGTGATTGGCTAAAAAGAATAATGCACTGAGTGGTCTCCTAGGACACCAGAGGACTGTGAACTGGTTTGATCACATGGTACATATGTCTGTGGGCTTTATGGTCATAAACCACACTAATCTGACCAAGACCAAGTCTGATACACTCCAACATCTTACTGCACTACACATATCTATTCAACCAGACCAAGAGAGCGAAATAAAATAACAAAATGTTTGCTTAAAATCCAATCATTTAAAACAGTAATCACATCATTATTTGCCACAACTAAATACTCACTTTAAAGTTGGATCACTTCAAAAGTCTAATGATAGAAAATGTTTAGAATCTCCTTTCAGTTAAGTAACTTTATTAGTTACTATCTGTTATGGTAAGGCCTTTGATCAGGTGACTGCTCTAGATTTCTTACTTGCTTCAAGTCCAAGTGAACTGCTCTTACTTGTCTTCATACCTCCAACTTCTTAAGACAATGATATGTTTTCTTTATATTCGTAGAAATCACTTAAAGCTTCAAATGTCTTTATTCACACATGGCATGTCTAATTAAATAAGATTCAATGATCCAATGCAGCTTAAAGGAATTACAAACTTTCTTTGTACACAATATCTAACCTATCCCATGTTTCTGTGTATAGAAAATACTGAAAAACTATGTACATAAAGCTCTATGTAAAAGTCTTAGAGCAGTTTCTGATACGTCAAGATACATTTATGTGAAACATTTACTTTATGTAATATTGTACTGTAATGTAATATGCAATCATAATGATAATAATAATAACTATTATTAATATCACAATTATTTATTTATAAATATCTTTCAAGATACTTATTGACACTGTACAATCTATAAAAGAACATAAAAATAAGTTAAATGAACAAAAGAACATACAACATCTCAACAACAGAAAATTGAACAAATTAAAAGAAAGTATATACAAGTAAGCCCTGGGGAAGGCAATGTGAAACAGGTGTGTTTTTAATTGTTGTTAGAGGATAGCAACATGCTTGCACAAAGATACAATTGGAGTTTTGGGCCTGCAACACCAAAAGCTCTATTTGAATTTTGAAGATCTATTATCTATTTAGTCATACCAGTTTATCTCTAAATATTTATACTTCATCCTTTCAGAGACTGGTATTCTTTTTCATATGCAAAAAATCTGTGGTCAAAAAGAAACCACAAAAACTAAACCAGAATTACCTTCACTGTTTTGCTCCGATGGACAGAAGTTTAATAATCCACAGAATCCACACATGAACATCTTTGCTAAGATATTCTCTAAATCCCACATCCCACACTGTATTCATGATTAAAGGTTCTGTATGTAACTGCAAATGTTAAATATAAGCCAACACTCAACACAGTGAACCAGAATAAACTAGGTTAAAACATGAAAATAATTGTTGCCAGAGGTTAAATAAGAGGTTAAATAAGTCCTGCATCCTCGGTGGAAATGGATGCTGATGCCTGTCGCTCACAGACATCCCAGTGTATCATGTAAACAGTGTAAAATGTAGCAGTCCAATTAGTGTATGCCATAGTAATACAGTGTAGTAGAAGAAAAATATGACTACAGTGGAACCTCGTAAAACAAATACTTGTACGACTTGAAAATTTTAAAGAAACATTTTTACTTTAAACTTTGTTAAAACTAAGACGAGTATGTTAGCCTCAGTGCAGGGCTGGGCAATGAATCAAATATTTATTAGAACTGACAATCAGAACTATTCACCGACGTGATCTTGGCCATTCTATTTTTTCAGATGAAAAAAAGAAAGATTGAAAGTAATCTTCATATTTCTCCCTCTAGAATGCATAATATCATTAAACAATTTAAGCACTTCAGAGGAATTTCAGTGCGTAAAGGCCAAGGGCAAAAGGTTAAGCTGAACGACTGTGATTTCCAATCCAACTGCACTGCATTAAGAATCACCATTAAGCAATAGTATTGTAATAACCACATGGGCATGGTATAACTTTTTAGGCACTACAATACAGAGTTACATTCACAAATGTCAAAAGTCCAAAAGCCAAGGACTGTCATAGTATGGGGCGTGTGTCAGTGCCCTATGCAAAGGTAATTTACACTTCTGTGATGGCAGCATTAATGCCGAAATGTACATTCAGAACTTAGAGCAAAATATGCTATCAAGCATTTTTCAAAGAGTTAATGCAAAACCACATGCTGCACATATTACAAAGGTATGGCTATGGAAGAAGAGGGTATGGATCCTGACCTGTGCAAAATAGAACATGTGTTTGCAGGAAGAACGGGACAAAATAACACCTAACACACTAAAGCATTTGGTATCCTTTGTGGATAAGCATTGCATTGAGGTAAATGCAAATGCAGCATTGCAAAGTGGGTAAATGCTTTACCACTGAAATATGAAATATCTCAGATTCATACTGTCAGCAATGAAATAAAGGTTAAAGTAAATGTAAGAAAGACATTTATTTTGTCCCAACATTTTCCGATTTTTTTCTCTATTTTCATAACTCTTTTTTTTATTGCACAAATATTACAGACTGTATTATCAGGGGTGGAGCTGAAGCTGTGCATATTCAAAAACATTTAAAGAGGTATATACGATTTACTAGCAACCCTACTGCATTACATCTGCTATCAGGAACAGAATGGGTAATAAGGAAAGGATTTCAGGTTTTACACTTTTACCCGAAAATGTTTGTGTATCATTAGGTGATTAATGATTGTACAATGCAATAAAATTGTGGTAATATTTAGATAAGATGTAAGAGTACTACTTACTTTTGAACTTTGATTGTTTGTACAAATGTGTTTGATTTGTACAAAAGTATTTGATTCATAATTTTACAGTTTGGAGGTTTTTATATTACATTACATTTTAAATCTAAACTAAAATAAAACCAAATCCCCACTTAAAACACCCTACATGACTGTATTAATTGTTTCCAGTATTTGTATAAGCTAAGATCAAATCTGTTTTAGCAGCCAACTTCAGACACCACTAACAGAAAATAAATATCACCTTAGTGTCATTGGCTAGTGCACAGACACTGGCAACTGCGTACATGCCAGTCTGCATGCTCTCTTTAGCGCTGCAGAAGGTCTACCAAAGGCGTACAAGGACACACAACTGAACAAAAGCCTAAACATGCAGCAAAGAAAACAAAACGTACCCCAAATTAAAGTAATGTAATTATGCTCGTAAATAAAGCCATACAAGGATATTTTTGTTTACTGCATGTTTATTTTAGTATATATTTGACCCAATTCAACATGACTGCAACAAATACACATATAAAGACAAGTAGTAAGTAAGGAAGTTCTCACTAATGGCTAATTACAGATGGAAAATTGAGAAAATGGTTACCTTGTATACAAAATAAACACCCTGTATACACAGCCTAGGAGTATTAAATAAATTTTAGGTTACTATACACAATAGGCAGATTGTTTATTAAGACATGGTGGAATTAAATGAGCTTAAGCTTGACTACATCCACTGCCAACCTTTTCATTTATCCTTTTATCCCATTCAGAGAAAATGTTATTTTTTTAACCAGACCCAGTTTTAATGTTTTAAACAAATCAAAACTGTTATCAATAACATTAAGTAAGTTCATGTTTGTAGGTTATTTGTTAAGAACATTGAAAAGTGCAAATGTATTTACTCAGGTCTCTTTTAGAACTGCTGCAAGCATGTGCTTAAGATCACTAATGAAAAAATTACCTGTCATGTGTCTGACTTTGCTCCGTCAAAGTCTCCGTATCACTGCCATAATGCACCACTATTTTGGCATGTAGGCAACTGGTGACAGACAATCAAAGAGCATGACATCATCTCAGATTAGCCTGTGATTCAACACACAAGAGCAAATATACTCTACCAGAGGTAGTAATTTATTAACCTACAGTGCCTCTCCCTAAAATATACATCCAATACGGCTTACACACTATAGAGCACTGACCTACATTGTAGATTAAATCTTGGGATACAGTTTTTCATTTTGGAAGACATTTCCAAATATTTTTTTAGTATCTTTAGTATTAATAATGTACAGCATAAAGGAGTGTTGTAACATACTTCAATTTTACAGAAAAAGGCACATTACCAGTCCAGAAATAAAGTTTGACCACTCCAACTTCATTGCTTTGATAAGTACATAACAAATGACTGAGTTAAATAAAGCTCCCCTAAAAATATAAACTTTATATATTATATACAATACAATATTATTATATACACTATTTTGTGAGGCCACCATTATTTTTCAGCACTTCCCTAACTCTCTTTGGCATGTAGTTCACTAGAGCTTCACAGGTTGATACTGGAATCCTCTTCCACTCCTCCATAACAACATCACATAGCTGATGGAAGTTAGGGACTTCGTGCTTTTCCACAGATGCTCAATGGAGTTTAGGTCTAGATACATGATTGGCCAGTCCAGCACATTTAACCTTAGTTTATTTAGGCAGTGGCTATCTTGGAGGTGTGTTTGGGGTCATTATCATGTTGGAGTACTGTCCTGCAGCCCAGTTTTCGAAGAGAAGGGATCATGCTCTGCTTCAGTATGTCACATTTTGGTATTCATGTTTCCTTCAATGAAATCTAGTTCCCCACAGCCAGCAACACTCATGTAGCCCCAAACCATGACATTCTCACCACCATGCTTGACTGTAGGCAAGACACTTTTCTTTGTACTCCTCAAATGGTTTACAAGGGGCTTCCTTCTGTAATGACAGCCAATCAGACCAGTTTGATACAGTGTGTGGTGTACGCTCTGAGCACTGACAGGGTGACCCCCCCCCCTTTAACCTCTGCAGCAATTCTGGCAGCACTCCTACATTTATTTTCAAAAGCCAGGGCATGTCTCAAATTGAGAGGGCAGCCGACTAAACATGGTGATAAGGCGCCTCACCGATTTCTCTGTAACAGCAATCAGTGAGGCAGCACTGCGAGGGAAAAGGTAGGAACCTTAACAACTCCTACATCTATTTTCAAAACCAACCTCTGGATATCATGCTAAGCACATGCACTCAACCACTCACATTTACACTGTTATACAAGCTGTAGACTGATTACTTCACATTGTATCAAAGTGTCATATCTTCAGTGCTGCCCCATGAAAATATATAATGAAATATATAGAAACATGTGAGGGTTGTGCTCACTGTAGATACATAGATAGATATAATTATAAGAGATTACAATTCCCCAACTCTTATCATGGTCAATATAATGGCAGTATCAAAGCCATTATACAGCAGCACACACTGATTCACTGCTGATATTCTCACAGTGACCAAGCCGACTCTACAAACCTGCAGTGAGGCCCATTACATACATTATATTAACCTGCTTCATAATAATGAGTTCACAGTCACTCTAAATACAATGTTATACTGAGCTTGTCAGGACATGACTGGGACATACACGGATCAGCCATTACATTAAAACCACCTGCATAATATTTTGCAAGCCTGCTTTGTGTCACCAAGGCTGTGACCCATTTGGACATGTAGGTAACAAAACCTCTTAAGGTGGCCTGTAGAATCTGTCACCCAGACATTAGTGTACAAGTTGGGGCCACCATGTTTGTCCAGCAAATCCCACAGATGCTCAGTCAGATTAAGATCTGGGAAATTTGGATGCAAAGTTAACATTGTGAACCACAAAATATGCCTGAGCAATTTGCAGTGTGGCAGAATGCAGGCACTATCTATACAACTTTCAAAGAAAAGTTTTTTGGGTTCTGCAGCGCTAGAGGAAATGATCATGGAATATGCAGGTTTTCATTTTTCAGATATATTCAAGCAGAAATATATATATATATATATTTGATTCTTTCTTTCCCGGCATAAAACTGGTCTGATCACTCAAGTTAATGTTTAGTTTTTGTCTGTTGTCCTTGGACCTATGTATAGCAACCTATATTAATAGTGCCAGTTGCTATTTGTAACTTCTCATATTAACACATAGAGCTATTTTTAATTTTAGTGAGAGATCGACAATCAACAGTTAATACACATGAACAGCAAACTGCCCCCATCACACCCACATTAAAACACTGAACATACAGAAAGTGATCCGATCTGGCTTTACTTACTTCCTGAATGACTACTGCTCTGACAATCATTCTGCTTTGACATCCAGGAAGTCACATTCAAGAGCTTCTGCTGTGCCTCTACCTTCAGCACGATTTCTGTGTTACATTCTCTTTCCTCTGTCCCGTATAGTGAAAGCACCTACTGTTTGGTGAAAGAGAAAAAAAGGGAGGAGGAGAAAAGCACAACGATAAGAGAGACTCAGGGAAATAGGAGTGGCCAAGGTGGGGGTGGAAGGGGATGTATGAATAGGTGGAATGAGACAGACAATGGGGCAAAAAGAGCAAATCACAAAGAGGGCAAGTAAGACGGGAAAGAACAAACTTTAAAACTGAAGCAAAGGGCATTAGATGGCCAGGTCTGTGAAGTCAGCACTCTGTAGCACACATGTCAGTGCAGCTGCTGGCATGAATGGTGAGCTGTTTCCTCTCTAATCAGCTTGTTCTAAGAAATCAGCTGTAGGTGTATAAATATATACGTGTATATATATATATATATATATATATATATATATATATATATATATATAGCATATTATGGCCTCACAAGCTGGATCTGAGTGTGATTCTATTATTACATGTATTGTTATGGCTCTACCATGAAATAAAATATGTCTAGGAAGCAATGTCACATTTAATAAACACACCAAGCAATACGTCAAAATTACTGATAAAGGTCCATTTAATGTGTTGGTGTTTTCCTTATTGCCTCTGAACTAACTAACTTTTCCGGGAAGATGCAATTCAACTAGTAATAGTCTGTTTCCTAATTGAATCCCAGCATGCAAAACACGGGGTATTCCATTTTGTATTAGTAAGGAGAAGCTCAATTTACATGTACAAGGACCAACACAGCGCACATCAAAGAAAGGTGCATACCATAAGTTTAATACCTTAGTAAAAGCAGAAAGAGCTTATAAAATATGACTAAAGGTTTAAAAAACTAGGTTTGAAGGTCAGTCTATGTTTAAACAACTTAGGCTGAGAAACTGGTGGTGTCTGTAATTTGTCTCGTGGACAGTTTGTGTACTCATTTTACCGGTTGTGTGCTTTAAGGGGGAAAGCTAGCTTGGTTTGTGGCACTAGCATGCTGCATGCCAATTGCAGTAGTCTATATTACTTGGCTAAATGACACAGTAAATATGTGAACTCTTCAGATGTGTTTTGACTGTTTTGGCAAGGTGAGTGACATAATTAACATTAATAACATTGGATTGCACAGAGTTCAAACAACAAATAAGATGTTATCATATATGATACATGTAGTACATGACTAATGAGAACCACTCATGTAACTATCAAATATTAATAGACCACAGCGATTATATTTAGACTTGCCAGGTTATGCCTTCATTCAAAATTAAGCTAAGCCTAGATTAGGGATTGGTATAGTTTATAAAAAAAAACAGGCTAGTAATGCACATTTTGTTACTGTTCTAAAATTTACTTACACATGTATTTGAAAAATAAGTAGAAATATAAAGTAGCAAGTTTATTCAAGTAACCCTATTCTGTCCCGCAATGGACGGGTGTTAGTTCTGTTAGTGGGTGTTAGTCTGCTTTGTGTTAGTTCCAGGATAGGTTCTGGACAGTATAGTATGTGAACAGCTTTGTAGAATAGTTTTTTACCAGTGGCCTGTAGTCAGGCCATTCTAACCCTTCAGTGAAAATGTATTTCATGAATAAAGCAAGATAAAAAACATCAACCAATTCAAAACTAGCTAATCTGTATTTTCTTGGTTGCTACAGGACACATACCTGACGAATATCTGACTGAGAGTGCTAATAACCAATCAAAACTGCTCTTTAGAATGGCTACTCTCTACGTGCTGCGTGCCCTTTCTGGTGATATTTTGAAGGGTTAGGTAATGTGAGTCTATTAACAAAAAGACAAGATATCTGAGCAATCAGATATATAGGTTTCACAACAGTGGCTGGCCCATACCTATCTAACACCATCTTAGCATACTGAAGAAAATGCTATACATTTGTTATAAAAAAAAAACTGATTGTATATGCGTATGCTAGATAATGTCAAATGGCAACTTACAAGGGTCAGCCAAGTCTGCCTACAAAATAATATACCATTTTCTGGCAAAGGAAGATGGACTTTTATTTTAAATAAGTCAATGGACTGGTGAGTTTGGTGTTTACTTAATATTTTTGCTTCCCTTGCATACTGTATACATAAGAATTTAGTGATCCATTTTTGGTGAACGGTCATATTTTGCAACATTTATGATTTTTTTACACATTAAATTAAATTATGAAAAACAGGAAAACATTAACATGTTCGCCTGCATTTTGAAATTCATCACAATCATTTAAATTAATGTGGTAAATATCACTGTGCATTAACAATATGAGGCTGGGTTCTGGAGGCTGGGTGCGCAGAAAGGGTAGCCACAGTATGCACTCCATGCCACTGCTTTTTATACACTACACATTTGCTCTGCAGTCTGCAAACTTCTAGCAAACTGGAAAGTGAAGTACATCTTGTCCTCACAAATTTTTTTGACACTGTATGAATAGTACCAGATATTAAAAGCACTCTTACTTGAAGGCTTTACTCAATAGTTTGTCTGTTTATTTATCTTTAGTAAGTAATTGGGACTGTGGTAGCCTAGCAGTTAAGGTACTGGACTCTGGGCTTGATGGTCCAGGGTTCAAATCCCACCTCTGCCAAGCTAAAACAGTTGTGTCCTTATTCAATGACCCTTAACCTTAGCTTGCGTTGTAAAACTGTATGAGTTGTAAGTTGCTCTGGATAAGGGCGTCTGCTAAATGCCGTAAATGTAAATGTATTGAGCTGTTCTTCTGTAAACAGTCCCAGACCTCTACGCAGACCACAAAAGAGAACACTACAACAACAACAAGGTTAACTTATATAGCCCCCTTCACAGAACCCAAGGACACCACCTGCCCATTAATTATCTCCTATTAATAATCTCATTATTAAATGTATTTGTTATATATAACTATTGTATTACATTCTATAGTTTTATATTGTTCTAAATATTCTAAATTACACTATACTCTATTTCTTTTTATAGACTATACTATATTATATTTGATATTTTTATATGGTCTTTTTATTCCTAATTTTAATGCTTCTGCATATTTAAACTATCATTCTAAATGTATTATTTAGGGAATTTCATTTATTTCTTATATATAACATCTAGGTTTCTGAAGCAATTTGAGTCCCTTTTTATGAGTCAACCAATGGTTTCTTCCTCATGACATTTAGGGAGTTTTCCTTGCCACTGTCACCGTAGCTTTGTCGTGTAGGCTAGTTGTAAATCGTCAAAGCTCTGTTGTAAAAGCACTGTATAAATAAACTAGACTTTGACTTTATCCTGGTCCTATTCCCAGAAACATGCATGTTTCTCACAACAAAATTGTGTAAAACGCTTCTGTTCATTTAGCATGACATATGCAGATCTCAGTTTACAGCACAGATTATAAGATAGTTCAAAAAAGACATTAGGCAATATTTATGACAATAAAAACCCTTACTGAACAGCAGTAAGAAATACTAGCCAGTCTGTCTGTTGTCAGGAACATTTAGTTCCTGGTGCCAAGGGAGTCTGGTAGTGGCATACAAATGTTCAAAGTGACACCAAGACAAGTTGTGTGGGTCCCTGGTGCCTTTGTTAATGCCCATAGTGTCCAGCAGTTGTATCCTGTTGCAAATCAATAATGTATGAATATATACTTACCGGACCAAAAATTAGTCCTGTGACTGAAGCATACATAATACCATGTAATACTACCACAAATTCTGACCAGAATTTCTGTAGACTGTGATTTTTGCTAGGTAGACCCCTTTGACCATACACTTCAATATACCTGCTATGTCAGATACTTGCTTCACACTATGGCCTTTGGGACATCCAAATCCAATAAATCATTTTGGCCAAACATTCACATCCGCTTTGCAAGTCATTTTCCACGCATCAAACGAGGTATTTAATGCACTGTACCACCTCTTCACAATCAATGAATACAGTTGCAACTCCCACAGGTATTTATTTATAGCCTGATCACCCTCCTGCAACACCATCTGCAGGAGCAAATGGTTATTGCCACAATAAACACAAAGTGACTTTAATAAGTTTTTGTCCTGGGGAGTATATCTTTGTTTTGTGTTGTATGGTTCCTATTGACACTCCATTTAAATCATCCAAATTATTAGAGATCAATTTAGTAACATGTTGCCCTTCGGCTTTCAGATTTGGGGCAGTTCAACATGGCATAGATTTCACTAGGTGTTGAAATCTGAACCAAGTTTTTCCACTGCTCAGTGACCCAATTGTCCTACTTTTTTGCCCACTGGGGTCTTGCCTTTCTGATTCCCTTAGACAGGAAAGGCACTTGAACTGGTTGTCTGCTATCTAACAAGTTTTGTCGATGCACCAGCATTGTATTTATCTCCAATGTTTCCAAACTGTGTTCATCAGAATAAATCTTGATATCATTTCTTTGTCTAGTGTTGTTTATTCACACGATCCTCTTGCTGGATGCCTCATCAGAAGTTGATTATATCGCTTAATTCTCCCATTCTGTTTCACATTAAACCTTATAAACGTATTCACTCGATGGCACTCGATGGTATGCTGCACTCCTGAATCATGTGTCTAGCAGACACCCTTATCCACTGTGACATACAATTGCTACAACCTAGCAATCCAACAGCTGTGGGTTAAGGACCCAACAATGGCAGCTTGGCAGAGGTGGGATTGGAACCATAGACCACCTGGTCCATAGTCCAGTGTCTTTAACCCTAGACCAACACAGTCCAGGGATTTTCACAATGCTCATATAATAGCTTGTATAATCGTTTATAGAATGATTTAGGTACATGCACACACCCAGGAGGTAATTTAGAGAGACCAATTCACTTTATAGGCGTCTTCCGAATAGAGAAACAAGAAAACCTCATTTGGCAGTGAACTCGCGCGAACTCGGGGAGGCACACACTAACAGTAACAATAACAGACACAAATAGCCAGCAGACTCCAGAATTTCACTGAAATGTTTTCGTTTATAAAGAGGAAATGATAAAAGCTTAGTTTGCATGAATACTTAACGGCAAGGGTTATACAAAAACTGTTACACCAAACAAGTCTTTTAACTGTGTAAAGGATGACACACTGAGTTCATTCTGACTGGGCTGGTATTAAACCAAATACCATTGTCCCACCCTGCCGGTGCCCAAAAGACACCCTGTCGTCTGTACGCAAATTCGACATATTTATGACACAATATTTAGTTAAAATAAGTTTAAACGTAATGAAAACTTACTTCTGTTTGTATCACGTGCTGTCATACGACGCGGGTCCCGTTTTGTGCTTCTTCTTTGAGGGAGCTTCGACACCACCCCAGACTGTCAAAGTGCCTTTCTTTCTTGCATACAATACGATGATTAAATAAATCAATGATTACGATAAATAATTACGATTAATTAATAGTTTATCACAGCTATACGCAGCGTGGTTTAAACAGTCTATATAGTAGAGTAACCATCGGTTAGACCGTCCTGATCAACCTGGAGTCGTGGATCATGCTTTAGCACAATTTTAAACAGTGAAGACATATCTTAACTCACGATGTGTCCCGTCTTCCCCTTATACTTTCTGTCCGACAAAAGGTTTTAAGCCGTTCAAGCTGCTCATTTTATTTTTGCTTACTACCTTTTACATAGTGCGTAAGAGTTATAAGTACCGTACTATAAGTACCGTATTCTGACATACTTAGTAACTGTAGCGTCGCATGATGAATAACTTTTTTCCACAAGGGGGCGCCCTCTAGTTGAGAATTGCTTAAGAATTGGTTTGTTTAGTACGAATGCTGTAGTATAGGATACTAAATCATACTAAAATAATTCATTAAATGTTGATAAATTACTTATTTTTACTAAAATGCACAATTAACCCTGAGGTGCTGACACCAGGATACAGTGTGGGAAGAAGACAAGTGTTGAGAGCTATCATTGACAAAAATCACAAAAAAACATAATGCACCCAGATAGAAATGTTGAATTGCTGATAGGCAGATAAGTAAATTATTACAGGTGTAGTCTGTTTAGTCATTGGGTCTTACCAAAGGAGGGTGTAAAAGTGCTTTCCTTGTTGCCCTATGAAAAGGTTTTTAGAAGGTATTTTAGGTTGTTTCTACAAATTGTGCTCCGTCTAAGCCATTCTGAACTAGCTGTTATTAAGTATTTCTGTGGTTTAGTGATGGCCCAGGCAGAAAAACAGTACAAATGATTGTTTGGTTTGTTGATAATCACTAGCAGCATTTAAAGTTTTGCTGTCGATCAACCAGATACGGGTGCAACCTGTTCGCTTACTGTCCACTTTATTAGAAAACATTCACCTTAACACTTCAATGAGAGATAGCTCACATGTTGCTGCACAGTTTCTGTTGTGCTCACAGCTGCTTACAGGATGCTGGTGGTTCAAACTCCAGCATCACTGTGGTGTATAATCCACTTATACCAACACAACACATAGTAGCACACCTCACAGCACATTTATAGCTGCTCCAACTTTATTTGACTTTTCATTTGCTTTTCTAATGATAATGTTTAATGAAATAAAAGCAAAAGCTTTTTATTAATCACTTCATATTAATTTGGAAAATATCCCCTAATTTGACCCTAATTTATGCAATTCTAAGCACTCTGTCAATCACTAATCAGCATTAAATGCTGTAACATTTTACAAGAAAATATAAGAATCAATATAAAGGATATATCCAGATATTTGTGTTTATATGAAACACTGTACATGATCAAAAATCTGTGGACATCCCTACTCATTTAGCAATTTGTGTTATTTTATCTCACGGCTCCGGGTTCATGACATGAGAACACATGAGGAATTTTCATAGACCTCAATGGAATGAATGTCATATTTTTTTATTCATATTTTTTATTAACTTTGTACAACGCCAAAACCAAGCACAGAGTATATGTCATAAAGGTTATCACACATAATAACAATAATAGAAGAATAGAAAAAATGATTAACAACAAAAGGTCAAACTTATAAACCAGAGAACAGCAATAAAGCAAAACACACACACACACACACACACATACATACATGCATACATTACTAGATAGGACAAAAACAATAATGAGGTTCAAGTAAATAAAACTAGACACGTCGTAACCCATGAATAGGTATTATACTACCATTACATTCTCAGTAATCTTAACAACTTCTTCCTAATATAAAGCCATGATGTGATTGTTTTCATTTTAGCCCTGTTAATCCTAGCCATTGTAAGTTCCAAAAGAGTGATGTCGTGAACAATAGTTAGTCCAGAGGGTATGTACGGGTACGTAGGGTTCAAACCACAATTTCAGTATTGTCTTTTTGGCCGCTGGAAATCCAGCCAAGAAGATCCGCTTTTGATTAACAGAAAAAGGATCCACAGAATCATCCAATAAAAGAAATAACTTTGTGTCTTTCCGGTCAGGCCGTTCCAGTAGAGTAGAGAGGGTATTGCTTACAAATGACCAGAAGGTGTCTATAATTGGACATGACCAAAGCATATGAAGATATGTGCCGATTACCATTGAGTTGCATAACTGACAGTAAGGGTCCTGTTCCACTTTTATTTTGTATAGTGGATTAGGTGTAAGGTATGTTTTGTGTATAGATTTAAAATGAATCGTTTTTAGAGGTAGTAAAACAGTTTTTCCACGTTGCCCAGTTTACAGTTAAGTTCGAAATCCCAGTACAGAGCTACTGAAAGATTAGAGTATGTTTGCTCTGCCTTTCGTCAGAGCAACATTATACAACCATTTCTGTAAAGGATGTGAGGTCAATTGGCCAGACCATGGTACACCACATGCTTTCAATGCAGACCTCAATCTTAAATATAAAAAGAACTCAGGTAAATTGAACTCATTCTTGAGGTCTTGAAATGACTTCAGACTTTCCTCATCAAAAAATTTATTGTGTAGACCAGATATTGTATACAAAGGGTTTATTGCCTGTACTGAGGTTGTCATTATGCCAAAGAGGTGTTCTGTTCATGATGTGAATGTCATATTTTGATGTGAAAAGTCCAATGTAAAGTCCCATTACCACCCTTTATGCTGGAGAACAATTTGACTTCTGTAGGAGGGGATGTCTGGTTGTTAAGTGTCTGTAGCTAAATGTAGTTACTCAAATGCTATTCTGGTACTTATAACCAGCACTGCAAGTCTGTCATAAAATGTTGCCCTCTGACCCCTAGAATGTTTCTTGTTTTAAAAAAAACATCAACATTCAAACTAGGTCTGGTGTAGCCAACAGTTTCATCTGTGGCTGCTAATGGTTCAAATAAACAATACAAAGTACATAACAGCAAAACAATTCATAACTTAAAATACATGGAAAAAAACAGTCAGGCTTTCCTGACAGGGTCAAAACTAACATTGTTGAAACTGAAATATCTATTTACACAGTATTGTAGATACAGTATTATATAGTGTTTAGTCCTTTGTAGAAGGATTGGGACTAGGGAAGTAAAATCGTTTAACCACTGGGGAGTGAAGGCATGCAGCAAGCCTTAAAATCAGACATGGGAACAAGTCACTAAGTTGCAAGTAACAAGTAAGTCTCAAGTCTTGATACTCAAGTCCCGAGTCAA
>JAVSBV010119288.1:0-19529 GCA_033117975.1 Parotocinclus spilosoma | reverse complement strand
ATATATATATATGTGTGTGTGTGTGTGTGTGTGTGTGTGTGTGTGTGTGTGTGTGTGTGTGTGTGTGTGTGTGAGTGACACTGAGCAGGGACGCCTTCCCTCTGATAGCATGACAGGCAAGACCAGGGTCTAATTTCTGACAGTGAGGCAGACGACGGGATTAACTTCCACTAAGGAACGAGAGAGAGAATGTGGTGGCTGTGATATGATGTGCGGGGTGGTGGGTGGGCGGAGGTGGGGTAGTTGTGGTGGGTAGGTGGTTAAGTGATAACTAGGAGACAGGCAGACTGGACAGGGAAACAGCAGCACTGATATCAGGAAACTTTCCTTCACTGCACTCCCTCCCTCCTAACACTCACTCTCTCCATGAGGTCCAACAATTAGAGAACTAGAGTGCAGACTATCCATAAGGTAGGTTAAGTGGCATCTCTAAAGTTGTAAGTGCGTGTGTGTGTCCACACTGTAAAAGGTCAGATCTTTATGTCTTACTGGGAACATTGGATACTTAGAATGATATAAACACACACGGGAGAGTGTGTGCACACACAGGACCAGAATGAATGAGTTTACAGTGTATAATTGGTTTGGTTTTGGTTATTCATGATAACAGCAACATCTGTGTGAGATCATAGAGCTCATGTAAAAGGAACATGTGTGTGTGTGTGTGTGGTCCACTGATCTCTTATCTATCTGTTCATGTCCATGCTGCTAATTGGTGTCACACACATACATACACACAGAGCTGGTGTTTTGATGACGCACGGCCATGTGTGTGTATGGTGCATAGGAGAAGGTGTGACACCTGTATTGCAAAAAAAAACCTTCCATTTTCACATGTATCCATACATTTACACAATCACACATAAGGACTTACCAAGCGTCTATTAGCTGTGTGTCAGGGAATGAAATGAGCAAACAGCACAATATGTAAGTGAGATATTTGATCATTTGATTCTCTGAAATATTGAATTCCATCATGTTTCATGAATGGAAAATACACTTTGATAAATAACCTTGCCACATTTTAATGAAATTGAAGGGAAAGCCAGGCTACCTATGTAACAGAGCTATATATCTACTACTAATACGCTTATTAGCATTATTAGACCTGCTATAACAAATGTGGTGCTGATGTTAGCAATGAAATCAGATCATGTAGGTTGTATGTTGTGTTTCAGAGAGGATTTTGCTCAGAACCAGACAGCCAATAAAAGATAAGCTTTAGAGGAGCCATCTAATAAAAGTCAAGAACTGGAGCTGGTCTGGTCACTTCCTTAACGGATAGTGTGCTGATTTTCTCTCTGTAGATAGTAATACAGCCGATAGCAATGGCGTCTTTGCAAAACTGAGAACGACCTCATTCTCATTCCCACCCTGTCCTGGGAGGCTAGCACTAATGCTACCTCCTGCTTCCTTTTTCTTGCTATCTTTTTCACACACACACACACACACACACACACACACACACACACACACAATCTTGTGTTGATTCAATTTATGTATTCAGAAACTGCAACATTTGGGGAATCTCACACAAGACAACATAGTTAACATGGTGAATACTGAGGTAAAGTTGTCTTACTGCTATGTTGTTCAAAACCAACGTTTCTTAGCATCCTGTTTACACATTATTTATGTTTATTTAGCAGTACATGTGCTTTTTCGATAAATAAAACTACAAAAGCTGCCAGATACATTTACCTTTTACAGTTGGCCTTAAGTGACTGTTATATTTTATTATATGTATTGTTTTTCTTCATAATAGTCAATCACTTCGTTTCAGTATTAGTAATTTGCTAATATTACACACTTTACATGAATATTTTGGATATTTAAATCCACAACTCGTGTTTTAGCAGTAAATTTCGTACTGCTTAAGTTATTTAACGGTTCTGTCCCTTTAAGAAAAGGCTTCGCCGGCTTGAGTGACGTCACGTCGACCGTTAGACGTCCTTCTTGAGAGGCGGGAAAATAGATCCTGAGGTAAATGAGAGTTTATTTTATTTAAATATAACGTTTAAAGACTTGATTTTTCGAAACATAACACTATTAAACTTAAACTGTTTTATAGCTACAAGTCCTTAAAGTACCAAAACTACTAACAGAGCGATAACTGATGTGTAATGGTTCCACTCTGAAATACATTTAGAGGTAATTAATTAATGAATTGTCTATACCAGCTTAACCCAGTTTGAACCTGAAATGCACATAAACCAGATATACATAAAATGTAGACTTAATTCGTACTTGTGCATGGATTTAAATGTAAAAATGTGATGCTTTTTACAGGTAACAGGTGTTAAAGGGTGGAGCTAGAACACCTCTGCTTACCTGGTCCACTGGATCAGGTACATGGATCTTACTTAGCTAAAACTAGTTCTGAACATATAGAAATAATGTTTATTGCATTTGCACATAATTCTATAAGCTGTTTAAACAGGAGAAATGCTAAACTGTGCCGTATTCATATGCTGGTCAGATGGACGTATGGCGTCCTGTCGCTCTGCTCGTATCGATCTGTTTATTGATCTGTTTTTACTTCCTTTCTTTTTTTCCTTCCTCATGTTTTAAATTCCTCTCTGTCATTCTTGTCTGCTCTCGACTCTCGTTTAACTCCGTTATGGATCTGCTGGTCAATTTGTTTAGTGATGCTGTAGCTACATCCATTAGCTTGACCCAGAGAGGTCGCGGACAGCACACGGCTAATGCAGCTAGCGCACTGTAATTACACAATGAGCTAAAGAGAAAACACACACACGCATGCACGCGCGTTCTCTCAGCCACCGAAACCTTGTTAAGATCAGTTTCAGGACTCGGAGCATTGTCACTGACAAAACAAAGAAACAAAGGCGCGTCTGGGATTTATGTCCGTCAATCTGTATTTACTCTTCCTTATTGTGCGTTTAACAATGTTAATGTCTGTCAGAGCGTCCTTCATTCAAAGAGTCCTTCATAATATATGTTTTTGCAGTTTTTTTTGGACAGAAAACTGAGTGTATACAAAATGAGAGAATATTTATCCTTCTGATTTATTCATTTGCTTATTGATCTGTTTTATTTCTAACAGAAACACATCATACGGTAAAAAACGAAATCTGCCCATGTGCACAAGAACATTGGAACACTTTAGAGATGCCAATTAACCGAAGATGTCTTTGGAATGTGGAGAGTAACCCGTATAAACACGGGGTGAGCTCGCAAGCTCGTTTTAAGACCTCCAGATGTATTTCTGTATGTTTTTTATATACACTCGGATGAGAAAGTGGAATTGGATTCTCGTCGGTCCATCACACAAAAGGTTTTTTATTCTCTTTTGTCGGCGGCGGTTGTGAGAAAATGCAGTCTGACGTGTGTTTTTGTGATGTTGAAGCTGCGGTAAAGGAGAAAAGTGGAGCGGGAATGAGCTAAACGATGGTTGAGAGAGCACACACACACACTCTCTCACACACACACGCGCCTGCCAAACAAAACATTGTCACCCATCAGGACCGGACCGCCGCCGCCACTCTGCTGAAAGATCCCCCTTTTATCCATCGTTCAGAGACAGCAGACAGAGAGGGAGAATGATCCGTCTTTCTTCCAGCTCACTCTAATCTGATTACACCGCTCCAAATTTGATTGGAGCTCTGAGAGTGCGCCATCAGTTGTCCATCATTAGTGTGTGCTGAAGGGGACCTAAACCCCACCCTGCATAGAGTGAACAGAGTGACGCAACAGCTGGGAAAGTGAAACTTAGAAGATAACATGCAGTGTACCTTATTAATCCAGAACACACAACGTCATATTTAATCATCAAGCATCATCATATTTAAATAACAAATATTATAAAAACTAAAAAAAAAAAAGTTTTCCGTTCACATGTTAGGTAAAGCTATAAGCCACGCCCCTTCTGTTCAATGTAGTATATACATCATCTTCTGTCTTACAGCATTAGTTCAGACGTCTCACTCCTGGGTGGAGTGACGGCAGACACATTTATCAGCTGACCTGTTGGCATTCTGTGTGCGTGTGTGTGCATGTGAACAGACTGGAATAGATCTCTCTATCTCAGCGTTCACACAGACTCCTGTCATCTTCCTCATCACACACCTCTCTGGTGCAACCCTTATCCTCCATACCGTCCTGTGTGTGTGTGCGTGTGAGCTATCTGTTCAGACTCAGAGGCGAGCTGGTGATGATAAACACTTCAGCGACTGTCGCTCAGGGCTCAGATCCTGAGACAGGCTCAAGACGAGCTTAATCCAGACTTGCTTATCTTAATCTGTCCCTCTCTCTGTCCGACTTCATGACTCTCGCCCTATCTGTGCCTCCTATGGGGTTATGGCAATATCCTCTGGTGTTTAAGCTGTGTTCTCATAGTGTTCACTCAAAGTGTGGATTGACGTTAGAGCGTTCCATCATCATCTCCTCACAAGTTGCTCCCTCTCCTGGACTAACCTCCACCATCTATCAGTACTAGGATCAGTGTGGGTGATCCGGGGAGTCCGGTGCTCTTGCTCGGTGTTACTGGATGAGGCATTTTGCCTCTTTTTTTGTTTCTCTGACTGAAGCTGTGGTGAAATAGGCAGGGTATGGGTTTCCAGGCCTTGCGATGGACTGGTGTCCCATCATAGAGCACCAGCTGTGCCCAGTGAATAAGCTCTGGAACCTCCAGTAACTCCTATAGAGATGAATCCGTGACCGGCATTTCACTGTTCACAATCCGGTCATCAAAGCTGTGGTACTCCAGCTGTGTTGTGCAGGTAGTAACAAGGGTCTTATGAAGTGCTCCAGATGTTCAGGAGGCCCTGACAGTGCCATGACCTGAACTGTATTTGCTTGCCACATGTGCTTCCCTTCTTCAGAAGAAGTTAGATAAGTCTGTATGTGATGCTTGCCCACTGTATCAGTGCATGGGCTGGCATGGCCACCATGCCACATCAAAATCCAAGCCCTCCTGTACGATGGCATATCAGGATGCCTGAGGATTACGAGTGAGTCCTGATCGGCGGTTCTGCTTTGTCTCCGGCGCTGACGGTGCTTAAGTACCCGGGATTGTTCTGTTGGTAATAAATACACAGAGGCTTTAGCACCATGTAAACACATCCCTCGTACCAGAAGGTGGAATCCTCCTTTGAATCAGGAGGGGTGTGAGTGTAAGAGCGTAATCTCCAACTGCCTTCTGATTCGACACTCAAAACGTTCTGTGTGTGTGTGTGTGTGTATGAGTGTGAGATATCGTGTGAATGAAATGATATCTCAACCCCTTTTAACCCGTTACCGACACTTACCAGCGGTTCTTCTCTAATTTAGCCGAAATCTCTTGACTGATGGTCGGTGCTTAGTTGGAATGCTCCCCACGCTCTCCTCTTCGTATCCCACAATCCCATGCAACATTCCCACATCCTGTGGGCGGCTCCCGATTGGTTGAGTCGGCCGTCTGGTGTCCTTCAGCCACATTTGAGGATTTGCTCAGGATTAGAGTTTTACGGTTCGGGAGCCTTTCCGTAAAGCCTGCGCTAATCTGCCGGGTCCAGCCAAACGATACTGGACATAAGTGTTGCGTTGGAATGCCGTGCTGATACACAACCAAGTCTTGTGCAAAAGTTTGTGCACCCTTTGGCGTTGTGTGGAAGGGTTACACAACCTGTAAAAGCTAGAAAGAATCCCCTTTAAAAAAAATTAAGAGCCGACGAATTAAAACAGGATCCAACAGGGGAAATTTACGCTTGGGTGGTGATGCAGGGACCAGTGTTTGAGGCATATTTGGCTGCGTCTTTGGGAGAGGAGGCCAATCCCAGCCGTGCAATGGACTGGAGTTACAATACATACACTGCTCACAAAAATCAAAATGAAATGTCCCCTAATTTTTGTGAGCAGTGTATTATATCATTATACAATTTATTTAGAAGTGTATATTTGATTAAAAAACAATATTTGAAATATTGTTTTTTTTCAATTAATAAAAAGAAATAGAAGAAGAAATAATACGGCATAAAATACCTTCAACAGATCAAACAATGATGAAACAATCAGAAATGTAATATGTAATGTAATAAGCATAAATAATATTATATTATATTATAATAATATTTATTGCATTTCCATACATCATACAGAGTGATCACGACCACGTAGCTGCAGGACTGAGGGATGGAAGTTACAGGATTTATTTGGTGAGTGCAGGACGGTACCACGGTGTGAGCCTTTGATCAGCTGTGAGCGCTGACAGCAGCTGCTTTTCAGACGTTTAGTTGTCACTTTCTCTTCAGGGAGGAAAAATGCTGATCGTGTCCTCACGTCTTCGCTGCCAGAAACCACAGGGCTGCGACTGCAGCGTCTTAATCATGCTCACCGCTAACCGTCTGAATCCATCCACATTCAGTACTGATTTATTACCTGTTACCTGGATTATTACCTGGGAATCAGGTGAGCAGAGGGTTGATCCCTCACATTCAAAATCAAAATTCAGAAGCAAAAACTTTATTACAGTAATAATTTGTCACAAAGCAGATCCTTAATTTAAATAGTAGTTATAACAAAGTAATGATAACAATAATTATAATAATAATAAGCTCTAAAGAGAAATAAAGCTTTTGAAACAAGGCAACCCTCCGTCTCAGCATTAATCTGATGGTTATGAGCGCCTCGTTTTGGAAGTGTGTGTTTGGTCAAAGGTGATGTCATTAGTCAAAACCTTTCGTTTTGAGTTTCTGCGTGTGTGCGTGTGTGTGTGTGCGTGTGTGTGTGTGTGTGTGTGTGTGTGTGTGTGTGTGTGTGTGTGTGTATCTCAGGGCTTCAGTTTCTGGAGCTTCTCACCTAAAACTGTGTTTGTGGAACCAGAGGGTAGATTACAGCATCTGTACTTCACTGCAGTATCTATGTGTGTGTGTGTGTGTGTGTGTATGTGTGTGTGTGTGTGTTTTCTAGGCATGTAGCTACACTAACCTCACTCTCTTATCAAGGACATGGAGGCAGCAGTAATTAGATTAACCAGGGCTCCAGTGTGTGTGTGTGTGTGTGTGTGTGTGTGTGTGTGTGTGTGTGTGTGTGTTACACAGCGTAACATGGGTTGGAACTATCTAACAGAGTGATGACATCCACTGTGAGTTCTTTCTCAGCTAAAATGAGTTATTTTACATTTGCTTCCTGACACACTACTTACTTTGTGTGTGTGTGTGTGTGTGTGTGTGTGTGTGTGTATCTGGTTGGATAAGGAGAAGACTGTGGCGCCACACTGATCCCTTCAGAGTACTTTAGATAGCCTTTTCTCTTTTGCTCTGTGCAGCATGGACGCTCGTTACAGCGTAAATAACACACCGTCATTTTTATTAGTTAGTCAGTGTGTGTTTGAAAACACTTTGGTCCTGTTTTCGTTTAGAATGGTGCATTTTGTTTATGCACTTTAGGTTTTTGGTTTTTTAATTATTCAGTCTTTTTGAACGAGTCACTAATGTAAATGAATCAGTAAATGATTCAGAGTTGTTTGCTTCATTCAGTTTCTGCTGAAAAACTTCTTCAATTTCTCTCATCTATATTCTAGATCAATTTCTCTATTCTATATTTTAATATATTCTAATAAGTATCTCTCTTATTTGTATTTATATCTTAATATGTATTTTATGACTCTGTGCCTTGGTTTGATTGGTTGTTGTAGTGGTTGTAGCCCTAATTTCCTGAGCAGTGCTACCATAAGGTTCAGACAGAGTGTGAAATGTATTATCTGGTTATTAGCTGACCTTTGGTCACTGAAGGACATCTTTAACCGTGTGATGGTAACCTGAACAGCTGCTTCAAAACTGATTCATAATCAGCAGTGCAAACACACCATGACATGCAAAGTGACACAAATCGGGCAACGTTTGTACAATTAAAACGTAGTTAAATTCACGACACCGGGTCCAGACAAGCCTGCTGAATGCTAATGGTCACCGCGGGCCCCCCGGGGAGAAACGTGGCGGTGTGGCATTGTGCTGAAATCTAATCTAGTTGTGTTGTGTTAGCTGGGCTTTGTGCTGAGCACTGTAGTTGTTCCCCTCGTGGTGCTGCATTAGCAAAATTAGCACAGAGAGATAAACACGGCAGCCTTATTTGGATCAACGTAACGACAAGGTTCCTCAACCCGGAGACATGGCTTCTCCAGAGTCCATAGTTGGTATTCTGTTGATTCATCCATAAATTCCAAGATGGACTCCCTTATGATGCCCTTATGACCATGATCAGGATAGAAGAGGAAGCAAAAATCAGTTTGATTTAATTTTAGGGTTGATTGTCCTGGGGTTATGGGGCCTCCAGTGCCAGTCTCAGACATGAGCATGCCCTGGGTGGGATGCCAGTCCATAACAGTGCCAGCATGAGTCATTGTTAAGCTTTGAGTCATAGAGTACTCTCCCTTAGAGACAGCAGATCATGTATGCACATGAAGCCTGCCCGGATTTGAACCTGGACCTCTGTGGTACGGGCCGCTGTGCCACCCGAGTGCCCAGGTGTGTTTGATTATAGTATAAATAAAAATAAGAGCTTCTGTGTGTCTTGGTTGAACGCTATAGAACATCTACTGCGGCTGATTTGTTTGGGGAAACGTTTTAGAGATCAGCTGGTGGAAATGGTGTGTGTGTGTATGTGTGTGTGTGAGAACGTTCCTGACATTCTCCAGCTCTGACCTCTTCTCTCTGTAAGCGATGTGAAGGCTCTGGCAGAGAACAGCTGCGATAAGCTGCAAATTACCGAACGCTCTGAACGCTTGTTATATAAATAAACAGCTTACGCAAACGGGAGTGTGTTGAACTTCTGATATCAGGGCTACACTGGGACTGAGCATTGGGCCTTGCTGGACCGTCCATTGTTGTTCTTTGGACCCTAATCCTGGGTAATATGTGTTTATCTCCAGTTAGATCTGCAGAATCACGACTCTTATGTTAGTAAATAAGATTAAAAGAGTGTACTGGTGGATCAACACTCTAATGCACTACACCACCACAGAGCCTTGGGTTTGAGTCCCAATGGTCCATGATCGGCTGTGTGTGAGGAAGGAAAGGCGTCCTGCTGTTTGTGGCACACATTATAGGTTGTGTTACTGGTTTTGCTACTGGTTGTGTGCAGACCCTCGTGGCTTCCTTGCAGACTAATTTCCTCCAGCTTTTCCTGAAATGGACGTGAATGCCACCGCTGGACGAAATACGACTGCCTCTTCCCCTGTTCATTGGATTTCAGGGATAAAATTAGAAGGTTTTGCTACTGCGATTTGTCCCACCTCCCTGGTACCAGACCGTAAACCTCCTGCCCCGTGATTCACGGCGTGTTTTCTCTCGAAACAGGGCAGCATCCTGGCATTGTGAGGGGAGCTTTGGTTACAGACCCGGTCTGCTCCTGGGTGGTCCAGCAGCCCTCAGTCAGCACGTTCAGACCGGCGCTTCGGCTCTGGACTGCTCGCTCCTGTTTACCATAATAAACCCTACTGACATTTACGAGGAGGGGAAGGAAGATGGAGTGATGAAGAGTAGCACCGGAAAAAGGTCACAGAATGTGATGAAGAGGAGAAAGAGGAGAGGAGAGATGATGAAGCACGGAGAAAGTGTAACGAAGATGAAGAGGAGGACAAGGAGGAGGTACTAATGTTTCTGATGGTTTATGTGATATAACATTTTAATCATTTACACCAATAAGAGATCATTTTATTACCTATACATATAACTGAAAATAAACTAATACACAGATCCATATTTACTCTTAATTATTCAGTCAATTACAATTAATAAAAAATTGATCCTTCTGTAATGCAGCCCAGAAATGTTGAAATAATGTTTAATAAGCAACTAAATAACACACTCTTGAGTTTATTTCAGTTTGTGTAAAAGTCAATGTTAAATGTAAGTTTATTATCTTCTTCCGTTCCCTTTTAGAGCGACTGCAACATAATCTGATCTCTGGAACTCTTACTCATCAGATCTGTGAGTGAGGATGAGGAGAAGGACGCGACCTCATCAGGTAGGCCCATCATTCTGTGTATGCGTTGTGACTTCCTTTGTAATATCCAATAAATATATATCAATAAAAAATACACAAAAGTGAGGGGATATTTTATTATGGGATATTTCATTTTGAAATACCCACTCATTTTTGTGAGCAGTATTATATCTTTCTATCCTGGTGTCGTAAAGTCATGTTTCGGTATGCAAATGAAGGTGGGTGGAGTGTGCAGGGAGGGTGGAGTTTCTAATTACATTTTTTTTAAGGTCATTTAATGCAGTTCATGAGCTCTGTAAAATAATAAATACACAAATATTAGGGGATGTTTTATCGGCGATATTTTATTTTAAAACATACACACTCACACACACAGAGTGAGTGTGTGTGTGTGTGTGTGTGTGTGTGTGTGTGTGTGTGTGTGTGTAAGGTGGAGGTTAGATGTGCAGTAGCAGAGGCCGGTGCAGGTTTAATCATTACCGTATTAAACAGATAGACTGAGAGCGTGGCTCTATCCACATCAGATCAATGTAAATCCGGTTACAGCACCGGCTCGATCTTAAACGGATCCCATTAGCCATAAGTAAAAGTTTTAACCCCCCCTCCCCATTCCCCCATTCCCAGCCCCTGGGTAATGGGATTAGATTTCCCTTCCTCACCGACAGGCTTTCTGCTCAAACACCACCAACACTCTGCCCGTCCACCTGTCTCTGCTGCTTCCGTCCTGATCCGGACTGTCCGGCTCCTCCTGTCCCCTCCTGTTACCCCTCCATCACGGTAACTAACTACCCACCTGCCCCCCGCGATGCCACTCTCACACACAGCAGAGTGTGATTTAAACACAGTTCCTCTCTTATATTAGATTCTGTTCTGATCCTGATGGAGCGCCATGTCTGAGTCCACTACATCAGACTGCTGATTAATCAGAGACTACAGCTGCGACACACACACACACACACACACACATATACACACACACACAATTACGTTCACATTTACATCACTGGTTTTGCTCCACATCTTTGAGTTGCAGCAGTTCTGTGTGTGTGGGTGTGTGTGTGTGTGTGTGTGTGTGTGTTCTTTCCAACCTTTGAATGTTAAATATCAATTAAAGTTCAGCATATCAAAATCAATTCTGATAATTCTGATGATCAATTCAAAGAGCCAACGATCAGCATTAAATAGAAATAAAGATGATAATAAATATATATAAATATATATATATGTGTGTGTGTGTGTGTGTGTGTTTATATCTATATATATTTTATCTATTTATATTTAATTTATTTAATTAATTTATTTATTATTATTATTTTAGTTATTTTAAACGTCTTTGATTTTTTTCTCGTTTCTTACTATTGTTCTTTAATTTATAATTATTTATTGATGGATTTTTCATGTTTTTTTAGTTTGCCTTTTAATCTTTTTTCTTTACTTAGTTATTTATGTTCTTAATTTATATCTTAATTTTGATCTGATTTTTCTTTTTTTTATATGTTTTATATATTTTTTTAGATATTTATTTTCTTTTTTTCTTGTTTCTTGGTCAACTATATTATACATCTTTTTATTATTAATTATAACAATTATTATTTTCTTTCATGTTCTATCTTTTTCATTATTTATTAATTATATTTATTATTAAAATCTATTTGTCTGTAATATATCAGAAAACTGATTAAATTCTATTCTATTTTGTGTCGTTTTAATAATGGATTCAGGAATGTTGCAGGTGAGGGTCCGATGAGAGAGAGGTATGGGGTGAGTTTTTGGAGAGGACAGTGAGGAGGGTGGTGGCAGAGTGGCACTGGGTGGCGCTGTATGAAGAAGCTTGGCATCGTTTCGGCACAAATAAGCGAGCGTCGGTTCGTTGTATAAATTTGCTGACATGTGGCGTTTGGTGTGTGTGAAGCGTAAAGATGGATTTAGAACATTATAGCTGCAGCTTAATCCAATCACGCTGGTTTATTCAGCCCTGAGTGACTGATGCACGCCAACGCCAACCACAATCACTCTCTCACTCTCTCTCTCTCTCTCTCTCTCTCTCTCACTCTCACTCTGTTCTGCTCTTGCTCGCCCACTCACCCTCCACCCTACTGCTGGCAAAAGAACTACAACCACGGGAGGGGGGGGGGTGTTTATTTTATTATCAGTTCTTATATCAGGTTCATTCATCCTTCAGTAACTGTGAGACACACACACACTCACACACACACTCTTCATAATGCAGTCTAATAAATCCTATTTACCTTTTAACTGTGTGTGTGTGTGTGTGTGTGTGTGTGTTAGTGTGTGTGTGTGTGTGTGCGTGCGCCTCACTCCACATACTAAACATTAATGTAAAATTTATTTAATTCTTTAAAAATAAGCAAATCTAATATGATTAGATTTTTCTGTATTTTATTTAATTTCTCTTTATTTTCTCCCAGACTTCATTTTCATTTGAGTTTATAATTAGCAGTAATGATGAAGCAGCAGTATTGATCTTCAGAACGATTCATAGCCTTCGAGACTTTAATCAGTTTCTAATCGCTGAGTGTGTGATCATTTACACTAATCACTGATCAGAATCTCTAACGACATCGTTATTAACAAGCAATTAATTATTACCATTGATTAATATGATCAGGTTTGGTGGCAGTTTGCTTTTATCAAACTGTACTGTAATCACAACATCATCGTTTATAAAATAGGAGGCAGTCTGCTGCTGCCAAAAATACCACCTGTACCTCCTGTGCCATCACCTGTACCTGCTGCAATATCAGTGGTACCTCTCTGAATACCTGTAGCATTCTCACCTGTAAGGTTAAATTTACTTTATTTCATCCCAGGTTCTGTTTTATGAGGCTTTATTCCTGTTTAAATTCGACTCTGATCCTCTCTTTC
Source organism: Parotocinclus spilosoma (assembly GCA_033117975.1). NCBI lineage: Eukaryota > Metazoa > Chordata > Actinopteri > Siluriformes > Loricariidae > Parotocinclus > Parotocinclus spilosoma. Next base: position 6,698 of record JAVSBV010119288.1, on the reverse strand, counting down.
TCTCTTTGCTGGAACTCTTTGTTTCTATTGTTTTTGTACTATTTTAGAATGTTTATTTATTTATAGTTTATAGTTTATTATAATATTCATGACAGTGGACCCTTAAAAATTAATAACAATAACAATATTTACAAGTATCTAAGTTTGTTATATGTTTTTATTTTTTGTGTTTAGGTTTTTTAGTTAATTTTAATTTTGTAACTATAGGAAGTCAGGATTATTGAGAGCAGACAGAGCTCCTGTTACTGGAATAGATGTCAAAACTTTCTCTTATCATTTGTTTAAATGCCTGGCATGGGTTATCCACACACACACACACACACACACGTGGTCGAAGCTCTAAACTAAATAAAGATGTTTAGTGACAGGCTAATGAACAAATGGGCCGTTGTGATTTGGGATTGATGAATGAGGCGTGCAGGTGTTTTGAGAAACGACAATAAGCGAGGTTAGCCGCAGGGCCGCAGAGCCGCTATAATGCATTATTAAGCCATTAGAGGCTCGGCGACGGCGGGCACTTATACGGCGGCCTATCAATAACGCCGTGTCCCGGCTACATTTAGACCCGGGGAATTAGTCATACTGATATTTCTATTTAATAAAAAATCTCAAGAAGACGCATAAAGAATCTCATTAGATTTTAACAGGGTTACAGTAAAGCCGGAGCTACGCGACTTTAATTTTCATAAGAGCCTCCATTCTTCAATTATGTCAGAGTCGGGGAATGTAAATGGAAAATGGAATGCTAACAATATCTGTACACGCGCTTTGGCAGATAGGGACAGACAGCACAGTGTGTGTGTGTATGTGTATACGAACCAGAACACTTCATTGCTTGCTGGGAAATTCATACACTCCTATATTGTAGAAACACACTCTTTGTGTGTGCGTGTGTGTGCTCACCTGTGGTCACATACATTTACTATAATATTTCTTTAAAGCCACGAATCCAGGCTTATGATTGGTTCTCACCAGATAATTCAGAGTTAATGAGTCACACCCATTTGTGGTAATTATGTTAACATTAGAGAGAAAGCCCTTAGAGGTGCGGCATCACGTCGGTGTGACCCACAAAGCCACCGTAGCATGTTTATTAGCAGAATTTCTCATTGCACTAACAAAGTGCTAATTGAGCATTGCAGCTGAATGATAGCGATGGTGCTGAAAGCGCTTCATTAGCACATTAGCGCTCTACCTGAGAGCCATGCTAACTATGTTATAGTGAGAGAGCACAATGGGTCACACACACACACACACACACACACAATTTATCATTAAAGCTTTGGCACTTTAATAGTGAAAGTGTTAGGAAAGTTAGATTAATTGAAATACCGACTTATCGTCCAACATCAGCACCAACTCTTTAGTAAAAGCTTCTTAGAACAGAGAACTAACTCGATTTCGGTTTGACATTTTCACGTGAGCTCAAACTGTTTTTGGGAGTGCCAATAAACTATCCGCTGGACTTACCCCTGGATCTGACCGCAGCATCTTTCTCTGTTTTTTTCAGCGGTTAGACGTTAAACCTTAAATACAATAAGCAGACGGCGTGCCGTCTCCATCGCCTCCTCACGACTGAACGCGGTGCTGTGTTAGCACAGCTTGTGAGCACACTGGGACCATTTGTTTTTACACCAAACACGGCGGTTCTGTTCCCCTGCAGGGCCTCCGGGTCGTGTCCTAAACCCCAGCGCTTTATGTACAAGTGTTCTTTTTAAAAAGAGCGTTTGCTAAATCTGTTCGGCGCTCGCCTTAAAACCGCATCGCACAGAGCAAACTTTATATCATGAGATTTATTAGAAGCTATTTTCAGACTGGACCCACTTCAAATGATTTGTTAACTCTTTTGATTTTATTGCACTGGTAAATTGGTCTGATTCAAAATTTGCATAAAGAAAGCATCTTTCTTATTTCTAAAGAAAGTATCATCTAATACAGTGAGATATGTTCTGTCCCTAATTGGGGTGCCAGGGTGTGCCTCATAGAGAGGGATTATATAACAAGCTCTGTTTATTACCCCATCTGATGCAGTTGCATTTTTTAAACACCAGACAGCGCTCTAATATGTATTAAACCTATGCTCTAATATCTGCTTTTGATTGACATTATGTTGAACTCTTATTCTTGAGAAATAAAAAAGGAATTGTTGAACCCCTCTGTAATCCTGCTAAAAGGCTCAGCCTAATTCAATTTAATGTAACCTGTTATCTAAATATCTACAGATCAGATCGGAGCGGCAGGTGTGAGCAAACACACACACACTCTGAGATTAGACAGAGGTCTGCAGGAGCAGGTGTGTGTTCTTTCTAAACGTCTCACATTTCATAGATCCGAGATTATCCTCATTACAGTAATGACTTGTCTCAGGCCGCATATATCAATAATTATGATCGGTTAATAATGGGGAAATAATAGTAAGGCAGATCAGAGGGCACAGAACTCTAACAGGCTGGTGTACCACCATGCGGACCCGGGTTTGAGTCCTGGCAGTGCCATCTGGCTGGGTATGACGTCATGCAGACACAATTCTCTGAGCCTGAGGGAGGAGATGGACTGGTGTGTTATACTGATCCAGGGAGAGACACTGTAACCCTGATCAGGACAAAACGGGGTTCAGCCACACACACACACACACACACACACACATATACAGATTACACATTACTTTGGCGTGTATGTAACGTCTGGTAGATGTTTGTGTAGCGTCTGTGATGGTTCTGTACATAAACGTTCATTGCTGCTTCACACTTCATGCATGTGATCACTGGAACCCCAACCCCCCTCCACACACATACACACACACAAACAAACACACACTGCACTGATGGAATAATCTGTGTTCCATATCAAAAAGTTCTATGTGCAGGAGCAAACTCAGCTTTGATTAGACTTTTGCACACAGTGGTACTTACTGATCAGTATTATCATATACTATTGAAAGAAGGCTGGGCTTAAGTTTTGCCCTGTGTATGTGTAGGGTACTATTTCTTTTGGAGATCATCTCTGCTGTGTAATTACACACACAATAAGATTATAAAAGAGATTACGGTTAGTCTGACGTTTTTCACATATTTCTGTCACCACCTGGCCCCGTGTTTGTTGAAACAGCACCGAAATATATCCCCACACACACACACACACACACACACACACAGAGGGAGAGAGCTGAAACTGTAATGTAATTATCCTGAACGCAGTGACCACTCACTTCTCGCTTCTGTGTAAACCTGATCCCGGTTTGTGTTTCTAAAAGCCCTGAGCATTTATGGTTGATCAGAACAGATCAAAGTTCTTCATCTACACCTCCTAAATCACGAGATACCCCTGTCCTGTCCCTTTCATGACCTCATCAGGATAAATAGTGGGTTAAATGATGAAGATAATTAAATATATACTATTAAGCACAGACACTGGGTCCTCCCTCTGAGGGCTACTGAGATTTGGGAGTCTGTGCTGAGACGAAATGATAGAGAAACACCCATCGACGAAACTGGATCCCAGTGCTGATCCTCTGGTCTGTAACCCCGCTCTGCCAAGACAAGCTAAGGTTTGATGCCAGTCTCTCTGTTGGCACTGCTAAATCTAAACGTTGGTAGCTGGCACTGTGAAGCTGCTCGGGTTAGAGACTAGGGCACAGATGGCAGGGTGCCAACACGTTAGAATAAAAGTTTGGCAACACGTTTATTTTAACAATACATGATGTAGAAGTGTAAAATAAAAGCTGTAGATAATATTTGATCAGTTATTGAGAATATTTCACTGGTTGTTTGAACTGGTTACATCTGTTAAATCAATCTGTGTGTGTGTGTGTGTGTTTTCCCTTGCTCTTACTCGACACACTGTCCTGTGCCACAGACTAATTGGCTGAAATATTTCTTCTGTCTGGTGAAGAAACGAGTAGAAAAGCCGATTAGCTTAATGAAGTGGAGGTGTGTGTGATTCTCCAGGAACGCTTTACACACATTTTAACACTCGCTGGGCTTCAGTGCTTCCTGCTCCAGCACAGAATCCTTATTTACTGTAATATATTATAGTGGCTGATCTCACAAATCTCTAGAAAAGCCTTAACATATTTCTATATTATACAAGCATCGATGCATTATGTCAATTGGCCTCTCTAAAGATTCCTGGAGTGGAGGTGTGTGTGTACGCCTCGGTCATGGATTCCTTTAGACACCTTTTTATGAATATCGAATATAACTGATTAAACACTAACGTACACCGTACAGCCATTCACATCGGAATGATAGCGCTGTCCCCTGCTGTTTACACTCATTCCTTTCTATTACCTGCTCACTATTTAAAGCGGGTTAATACTGTAGTTACTAAGGTATTACTACAGAAAGTTTATCCTGCTTTCAAAGAGCACATTGAGCTCTGTTATTCGAACCCTGAATCACTTTTCAAATCGATTGGATTAAATAATTCAAAGCTTCAGAAAGCGTTTTTGTACCATGCCTGCACAGACGATGTAAACAGGCCAGAACATTGTTCTCTTACAGAAATTATATTTTCCTTTGTAAGAAATAACCCAAAGACAGAACAGTCTGAATTAATACCTGTATTTAAATTTCGACAAAATATACAAATATGATTATTATAAATCAAACGCAGATTAATTAATGAAAGCTTCATAATGGAAGAAATTAAATGATATGCAGATTGTGCCGTCTGATCAGATGTGTTCTTTAAAGGGAAAATAATGAATTGTCTGACCCTGCATATACACAAGTGAGAAACCAGGCTCTTTATTTCATATAAAGGAAATCTGCAAATCTGCTTTAAATATCTATACTAAGATTTTATCATCACCATCAATTAACCTATTAGATCATAGCTGCTCATTACAAAGGTTTATTTCAGTTAATCAGTGTACTCTGGTGATGTATTGTGCAGCTAATTTTTGGCTCTGGGGTTATTTTTTGGGTTAGTTCATGTGTAAGCGGAACCTTAAGCTCCACAGAGCCGAGGTACGGCATTAAAATCTGGGCTGTATTTATTATTATTATTAAAAGGTAATACCACTTTATTAAATGATATAAATTGTTTCAGGCTGATATATTTTTATATGAATAACATTGTAATGGGTCTGGACGCCTTAGCAACTCCGGGCCCTAGGGCATGTGCGCAGGGGCTGGGCGAGCCCTTAGGAATCAGGGTAGCTCAGCACAAACGAACCAGCGCTCTAACACTGAGCTAACCTGCATGAGGCATTAACACCGCCGGGGTTCACAGGGCACACTCAGGTAACGGGGACTGGGTCTGTGGCACTTAAAACTGAAAATGAGTTGGCACACAGGAGTGTAAATGCAGGGTGTGCATGTGTGTTACGTTTTTATCAGAACCTTTTTAATAATCAATAACTGACTCTGGAAGCCCCTGAATGTAAAAGTCCACAGTGAATCGATGAAAGGCAGCCCAGCGTAACAGATTTTCGATTGTTTTGTACCCTGCAGTGCCCCCTGGTGATCAGCATGTGCCGCGTAGCTCTGGGTTTAGCCGCCGTGGTTGGGATCCAGAGATGCAGACTGCAGTTTGAAGGCCAGCGTCACCGTCACGACCGTGCCAAATATCATCAGGAACGGCAGCCACGTCTTCAGGAACCCGACGAAGCTGAAACCGGAGGGGTACCAGGTGTTACAGCCGAATCTCACACAGGTATAGAACCCAACCCGACATCAACCAATCAGAGTACAGCATTAGTGTAAGTCATTAGTTAATTAGAGCCCAGGAAGACAATAACGGGTGGAATAAAGCAGTGCTGCTGTATCAGACCTGACGTGTTTGCTGTGGATGAAGGAGAGCAGGCAGAGGTTCACCATGTTCCACGATGTGCTGTTATCATACCGCATCAAATTCAGAGCCATGGCAACATGAGAGTGACAGTTATCACAGCACAGATTATGCTGAAACACACACACACACACACACACACACACACACACACAGAGTGTATTTAAAAACACTGAGATGATTTAATAATATAAAATAATATCAGAATTTTAATAGAATTCAAAAGATTACAAAGCTGGAATAAGCAAAAAAAAAAGTTTAGATTCAGATTTTAAGTATAGTCATTATATAAAACAATGGAAATAATCTATAATAATCATAATCAAAAGAATTCAAATGATAAACAATACACAAATAAAACAATTATGTTCTACATTGGAAACACTTTATTTAAAAGAAATTCCTACTCGTAAGGTTAAATAATACATCAATAATGATAATAAAGTATAATAAATATGTAACATTACATTAAATATTTATTTAAATGAATAAAAGTGTGAGTAAGCCTAAACCTGATTTATTTTAATATAATTGTATATTTAATGTGTAAGTATCAGACTGAATTTAAGTCAGATCAATAAGATTAATAAAAGACCGTTTGATTCGTACCATCCTGTGTTTGTATTCCTCCGAGGCCTCATGCACGGCCGTATCCCAGGCACTCGCTCCTAAACTGTACACTTTATTTTTATCTAGCTTCCAAAACCTGAGAGTAACACAAACCACACAGAGTAAACCCCGAAACACACGGTATTTATTATATTATTTATTATAACACTGCAGGGACACTTACTTTGTGGGCTTTCCAAAGGCCATGTTATCCTCCTGCACACACACACACACACACACACACACACACACACACACACACACACACACACACACACACACACACACATACACAC